>JAHBCN010000178.1:0-249326 GCA_019359885.1 Listronotus oregonensis
GAATTTTAAAAATACGTTTATTACTTTTTGGAGTAGTAATGAGGTTTTCATGAGAAGAACGGCTTCAAATTATAACTCTCTATTATAAGTGTGGAGAAAACACCAGGGAAACATAACGAAGATATGTTGCAAATTTCCACCGAAATATATCAGTAAAAACGATTTTAAAACTAAAGGTCTTATTCGAAGAATCAAAATCGTTACATATTAGGAAATAGACTACAATCAGAAAAAGAAACAGGGATAGATATTTATGACTTCAAAACACAAGCTTCACAATATGACATATTTGACAGAATAACTCAATGTCAATTATGTTAAAAGCAAAAAAAAACTCGAGAGTAGCAACAAAGAATTTTCTTAAGGCTGGTTTATGCAGATAACTTCTAATCTGAGCTTTTAAAACCGTGGACAGAATGCGTTTATGCCAATTAGGGTAATTCTTGAAAGTAACGCACACAAACGTCAAATGACTTTTTCCTCTACCAACTTGGTCGATCATAGGTAAAGGATAAGCGCTAACAGACTCTTTTCGCGACAGCGAACATGTTTGTATTTGCGAGGCATTAAACTGGCCAAAAATCGAGACGCTCTTTGATGAGAAGAACAAATATACCGGTGTCCTGCGGTACCACGACATTGATTTGGTAAAAGTTAGAAGAGTTACTACCTGTAATATGATTTGTATAGCTGGTTATTGTTGTTTCACTTTAATTAATAAAAAAATGACGTCTTACTGTTAAATAATTATACTATAATTTTCGAAACAATGATAATAAAATACAACAAATTTTAGTGAGCGGGAAGTGGTGAAGGCTGGAAGTAGAGGTAGATAAAGTCACACTTCTCAACCTTAATTAATGTTAATATTACATACATTTATGTACTGAGTGGAGTTCTTTTTTGCATGAACATATTGGTAGAAATCTACTAGACCTGATAAAAGTAAGAAAATTTCTATAACAAGAAAGAGGACCACACTAACCATAAATCCACTGTTGTAAATAAATTAATTTTTACTTCAGAGGAAAATGTTATTAATTTTTTTTTGAAGGATTATTCCTTAATGTGTTTCGTTCAATACAACCTAAAAAAGTTTAAGACAAAATAACTATATTTTTTCGTACGTAGACATTTTGATGCGCCACTGATGTAACCTGTAACCTATTATGTAGTCTATTCAACTATACAAGGTTCTCCCTTATATAAATAAATGTATCTAGATATAACCTAGTTTGAAATACTATTGTTATGAATAATTCTTCCTAATTTTGTTTAAAAGGTCGGTTTTTGCATAAATAAATGCATTGTCCGTTAGCGGTACTATTGTATAGAAAACATAACTCCATGACCCAACTTAATAAGATTATAAGTGCCATTTTTAGGTTTTTCTTAAAAGTTATAAAAATTACGTATAATATATGTTACTGTTCCTTTATTACATCCACAGAAGTTCTTTTCTTTGTCTCATACAATTGGGGCAAGTCCTTTTATTTCCTTGGTGATTTCCAGATCCAATATTTTTGACCAAGTTTGGCATAATGCACTCCTTGACAAACTTCCTTTTACGGCCTTCCACCTAAACCTTGTTTCTAACTCTCCAGTTTCCAATCTAATCGACGTATATTATCAATTATTCTAGTGGGTCAGTCACCCTTCTAGCTTACACCAAATCAGTGCTGGAGTTCGCCAGGGCTTAGTACTGACACCAACTCTATTTCTTTTTCACATAAATGATATTTACTTTTCAAGATCAATTTAATTTATAGTTTTATTGATAGTCCCCTCATACTAATATTTAGTTTTTTAAGGCCGTCTTTGGGCCTCATTAAGCTTCCCCGCTCGTGACGCCACTGGAGTTAATAAATTTTATCAAGTTAGGGCTAAATTAGCTCCTTAATTTTATAAACACCACCGTCAAATTACAACAAAATTAGGTACAGAATATTTAAGGCATTTACGAAAAAACATTTTTTTTAACCCTGTATCTTGAGAACGGAGAATTTGCGGACCCATGTTTTGATGTTTATGTAAACTTTTTGTCTTAAAATCCCTCAAAGGACCGTCCGTTAAATTTATGGCACATACTTAATTAACACCCTGTTTCCTACTGTCTCGGTATGTAAGAAAAACGTAATCCCGTTTTCAGACAGTTAAAAAACAGACAACCTGTTCTCCTTGCTGTTCACTATTACACTCTCTCTCTGGACGCGTTTCTCCTGCCTTACAGGGACTCGTCAATAGGGCTGTAATGAGTGTACCGTGAACAACAGAGAAACCAAGCGTCTACTTCTTCTTATTCTTCTCTGGGAGTCGTCTTAAATCACTACCGGAGGCAGCACAGCCTCTTGGGCTTTTTGTGCCTAATCTCCCATTATCTTTTATACTAATCCTCCCATTAGTCTTGTTCCTTCTACAAGTCTGTATAACCCCAAGACTGGTTAGTTGATATATTCCTGTGGGCTCATTGTCGGTTGCCTAAATAATGCCTGTCTTTTGTGATTCAACGCTTCACATTCGCATAGTATATGGTAGGCTGTTTCTTCTCCCTCGTCGCACATTCGCAACTTGGGTCCCCATTGTATGAGTAGGTGTCCTCTTAGGTTATCGTGCCCTGTTAGCAACATTACTGTTATGCGAAGTCTTTTCCTACTTTGTCTAAGTAGTTCTTCCTTCGTTTCTTTGGATGGGCCCCTTATGAAGCTTTTTCCATGTCTTATTCTACCGAGGTTTCCCCAGTATTCCTTGTGTTTGTTTCGGATCCATTCCCTGGTTTGCCCCCGTGCTGTGGTTTTGGTCACTCCAAGGGCAGGTTCTGGTCCAAAATATGGTGTGAATGATCCATGTCTCGCTAGCTCATCCGCTTTTTCGTTGCCTTCTATTTCCGAACGTCCTGGTACCCACAGGAGAGTTACCCTCTTGCGTTCTCCCAGGACTTCCAGTTTTTTTGGCATTCCCATGTCAGTCTGGATGTTACCTTGGGATTTGCTAGTGCCCCCAGTGACGTCTGTATGTCTGTTATTATGCAGATCCGCTTGTTTTTATAAGCTTTCCCGTTATTTTCTTTTGCACAGTGCAGTAAAGCATATATTTCCATTTGAAATACAGAGCTGTGTGTTTCTAGTGGAATGCAGAATTGTGAATTCCTTATTTCACTGTACACGCCCGCTCCAGTTTCCAGCTCGGTTTTGGAACCATCTGTATACCAAATGATGTCTTCAACCGTGGGGGAGATTGGGTTGCTGCCACTCACTTCGATCTGGAATTTTTACTTCGAAGTTTTTGATAAATGATTATTGGAGAATCATCTGGTCTGTTCTCTCGTCCAGGATGTTACCATCAACCTGACTTTTTATGTTGTTGTGTCCCAAACTAGCGTAGACACCAGTTGGTTTTTGTTGCAGCCGAAAGTAGCCCATTCTTGCCTCTCCCATCACTATGAGGTTAAGTGGTGGAAGGTCTAAGAGACACTCCATGGCTGCTGTTGGGGTTGTTCTAATTGCTCCTGTTATAGCTAAGCAAGCAAGTCTCTGTACCTTGGCCAATTCTGTAACAGCAGTTCTTTGTCGCATTTTTGTCCACCATACCAGTGATGCGTAGGCCTTACCACCATGGTGTATACCCAATAGACCATGTTTGGTTTAAAGCCCCATGTTTTCTCTTGAGCGCATCTGATTAACATAACAGTCATCTCCGCTTTCTTTCTTGTTTTCTGAAGATGTTGGTTCCAGGTAAGTTTAGAGTCTAGGATGACACCTAAATATTTTACCTTTCCCCATAATCTTGATTGTTGCACCTCGTAGGTTCAGGGGTCCAAGCCCTCTAAATTTCTCCTTTTGGTAAAGGCAACTATGGCTGATTTGGAAAGGTTTATGTTTAGTCCCTCCTTTCTTGTCCATCTGGTAACTGTATTTAGGGCCTGTTGCAGTTTATCCCTAACATTGTTGGTAAAATTTCTTTGGTCCATAATGACTAGATCGCCTGCGTATCTCAATATTTGGTGTCCTTCTAGTTGAAGGACATTAAGTAGGTCGTCCATGACAAGGTTCCATAGCAGTGGGAACAGAAATCCCCCTTGCGGACATCCTTGCTCAAGCCGAGCTACCAGAGTTTCTTCAAGAATTAAAGTATATACTAATCTGCTCTTAAGCATGCAGTATATCCACCTGCAGCTTGTTGCGTCCATCCCTCTGCGACTCGACGCGTTTGAGGTAGATGTAAGGGACGTGTTGTCAAACGCTCCTTTTATATCCAGGAAAGCACACATTAGTACCTCCTCGTATTTGAGAGCATATTCGGCCTTTTTCACAAGTTCATGTAATGCTGTTTCTATGGACTTACCTGCATGTATGTCCTTGTGTAGAGGTCTGTTCGTAAGTGTGTTCTCCCTGATATGCCTATCCAGCAACTTTTCTAGGGTCTTTAGCACGAACGACATCAGACTTATTAGTCTTAAAGATTTTGCCTCATCCTGTCCGGTTTTCCCAGGTTTGGGGATGAATACTACTCTGATTAGTCTCCAGGTTGTTGGTATATAGCCCAGAGCTAGGCTGCCTCTTAAAAGTAGACACAGTCTATGTAGTAAAAGCTCTGGTCCTTTTTGGAGCATTACTGGATAAATGTCATCTGTTCCTGGCAATTTATATGGTTCGAATGAGTTTATTACCAATTTAATTTTGTCTACGTTTATCACTGATTTTGCTGCCTGCCAGTCTTCCCTAGGCAGCGTCTACTTAAAAGACAAATATTATTGTCTTGCAGTAAGATATAAAAATCCTACTTTCAATGACGTACTAAAATCGCAACCAGCTGAAGATGGTAAATATTTTGTTAAGAATAGGAAAAAAATCCCTACTGTCTCGGTACGAAAAACATAACTTTGTTTTAAAACAGTTAAAAAGTAAAAAACCTGCCCTTCTTGCTGTTTACTATGACATATTTTTTCACATCCTTTTAATTTTTACTTTATTTTTTAGCATATAATAATCTGCAGACCTTACAATATTTTTGAGCATTTCTAGGGAGGTAATTACCTCCTCTTCCCCCTTCTTACCAACGCCACTGCTGTATATAAACCGAGATGGTATTTTAATTCAGCACATTATAGTAAATATAAAAACCCGATAGAGTAAAGTAAGTTTTTGCTTACCTGATATTATTTGTGTCAATATCGTTTCCGCCATAGGATAGAGGTAGGAAAAGCGCATATTTTAAAAATATTGGAAGTTATACAGGGTGCGTCACAAAAGTGGGGTACGTAAAAGTAAGATTTATTTAAATGGAACACTCTGTATTTGATTTTATTTTTGAATTCTATGTATTAATACTTACATTTTTTGTCATATAAAGCATGAGCTGAAATTTGATAGTTTCTGAAATATTCGGATTTAAAGATGAAAATAGTCATTTTCATGGTGTTGATAAATGGGCAGTTTCTACGTTACTTCAGAAATGAAAGCTTCCATATTTGGCAGGAGAAAGGACTAATGTTATATTAATGTTCAGCCTGTAAAATATTTCTAATTTGTTTTACAGGGTGTTTATTATAACCGTCCAAATTCGCACAGTTTCAAATTAAAAAATCTCATTTTTTTAAATGGCACACCCCTTATATTTTTATTTTGTTTTATTCAGGATTAAGAAACCTCTAATTTTTACCGAATATGTCCTATACCTATATTTAATAGTTATCGATAAATTTAGCTTTTTCCAAATAGCTACGTTGTATTCGGTACCATACCGGTAACATTGTATTGATCGCGTTAGCCATGAAAAACAATAGCTAGGATTAATAAAAAATTCATGTGTCAAAACAAAACGCATAATAATTGTCGTAAATTAAAATTTGACGTTACTTTTTTCGTCTTCATTTCGTTGTTATTGTATTGGGCATGGACTATCCTTTAAATGAGTTAATTGACATGATCTACGTGTTAGGCGAGGCTGAAAAAAACCCTCTGTTGGCCCAAAGAATTTACAGAATGAAATATCCTGAACGTCGGATACCTACTGCTACTGGCTTTCAAAATGTAATGGAGAGATTTAATTCCACCGGCAGTGTTAAATACTCAAAACGTGAAGTTGTTAACAAAAACGCAGCCAATGAAGAAAAAGAATTAGAAATATTGTTAAATATTCAAGAAAATCCCCAGGTGAGTACTAGGAATCTAGCGACGTTATGCAACACTTCCAAATCAACTGTGAACCGAACAACAATCAAGTTTAAATATCATCCATATCACATTGAGCTTCATCAAGAATTGCGGGAAGATGATTTTGAAAGACGAATTCAATTTTGTAATATTATTATTCAACAATTACAGTTAAATAACAATTTTTTGTGCAACGTTATGTTTTCCGATGAGGCAACGTTCAGAAGCAATGGGGCTGTAAATCGGCATAATATGCACTATTATGCCACTGAAAATCCATTTTGGCTGCGAGAAGTTCAAAATCAAAATCATTGGTCAATAAATACGTGGTGTGGTATCCTTCATAACCAAATTATCGGTCCCTATTTTTTTGATGAGCCTTTATCGGGTCGCAGCTATTTATATTTCTTACGTGAAGAAATGCCTCAGTTACTTGAAAATATTAATTTAGATGAGCGGCTAAATATGTGGCTGCAACATGATGGTGCACCTCCACATTTCCATCGTGAAGTCCGGGAATTCTTGGATCGGCAATACCCAGAAAAATGTATTGGGCGTGGAGGCTTTATTCCATGGCCACCAAGGTCATGCGATTTAACTCCGTTAGACTTTTTCTTATGGGGATACATAAAAGACCGGGTATATGTCAATGAACCAACGACCAAGGAGTATATGAAAAACAGAATTCGAGAAGTTTGTCGTACGGTGTCACCCCTTATGTTATCGGAAGTAAGACACAACATACAAAAAAGGATAAATATGTGTATTCAACAAGAAGGCCGCCTATTTGAACATATTTTAAGACGTGGTATTGAATAAAAATTTATTTAATATTAAACATTTCTTATTTAACATTAAGATGTAATATTGAATAAAAACTTAATTACTATTGAATAAAAACTTAATTACTATTGAATAAAAACTTAAAATTCACGACTTTTAAGTGTTTTGTTTTGACACATGAATTTTTTATTAATCCTAGCTATTGTTTTTCATGGCTAACGCGATCAATACAATGTTACCGGTATGGTACCGAATACAACGTAGCTATTTGGAAAAAGCTAAATTTATCGATAACTATTAAATATAGGTATAGGACATATTCGGTAAAAATTAGAGGTTTCTTAATCCTGAATAAAACAAAATAAAAATATAAGGGGTGTGCCATTAAAAAAAATGAGATTTTTTAATTTGAAACTGTGCGAATTTGGACGGTTATAATAAACACCCTGTAAAACAAATTAGAAATATTTTACAGGCTGAACATTAATATAACATTAGTCCTTTCTCCTGCCAAATATGGAAGCTTTCATTTCTGAAGTAACGTAGAAACTGCCCATTTATCAACACCATGAAAATGACTATTTTCATCATTAAATTCGAATATTTCAGAAACTATCAAATTTCAGCTCATGCTTTATATGACAAAAAATGTAAGTATTAATACATAGAATTCAAAAATAAAATCAAATACAGAGTGTTCCATTTAAATAAATCTTACTTTTACGTACCCCACTTTTGTGACGCACCCTGTATAACTTCCAATATTTTTAAAATATGCGCTTTTCCTACCTCTATCCTATGGCGGAAACGATATTGACACAAATAATATCAGGTAAGCAAAAACTTACTTTACTCTATCGTTGGGACACCCTGTACAGTGAAATGAGGAACTTCCAATTCTCCATTCCACTAGGAACACACAATTCTGTATTTGAAACGGAAATACATGCTTGACTGCACTGTGCAAAAGAAAATGACAGAAGGGCTTATTAAAATAAACGGATCTGCATAATAATAGACAGCCAGGAGTCACTGGGAGCACTAGTAGACCCCAAGGTAACGTCAAAGCTGACATGGGAATCCCAAAAAGAACTGGGAGAACACGGTGTAACTCTCCTGTGAGTACCAAGACATTCGGGAATAGAAGCAAAGAAAAAGCGAATGCGCTGACGAGACAGGGATCATCCACACCATACTTTGGACCAGAACCTGCCTTTGGAGTGACCAAAACCACGAGGGCAAACCAGGGAATGGATCCGAAACAAACACGAGGAATACTGGTCCAGCATCAGTAGAATAAGACATGGAAAAGGCTTCATAAACGACTCATTCAAAACAACGAAGGAAGAACTACTCAGACAAAGTAGGAAAAGACTTTGCATAACAGTAGGGCTGTTAACAGGACATGATAACTTAAGAGGACACCTAAACAAAATAGACTCATACAATGGGGACCCAAGTTGCAGAATGTGCGACGAGGGGGAAGAAACAGCCTCCCATATACTGTGCGAATGTGAAGCGTAGCAACCGAAAATGTGCCCGCATGAATATATCAACCAACCAATCTCGGGGTTATATAGACTTGTAGAAGGAACAAGACTAATGGGAGGATTGGTATAAAAGGAAAATGGGAGATTATTCACAAAAGACGGCTCCTAGAGAAAAAGAAGATCACTCAATGTTCCTTTAGTAAAAGTTGTTAGGAGTGGAATTATGTTTTATGTTAGCTAATTCCCTAAACAGTGGCGGATTTGGGATTTGTTCATAAGGAGGGGGCGCATCGGTTTCAATTATACCCCCCTGAGTGAGTTAAATTTTTAAATATCGTCGTAAAGTCTAGAAAAATATTCTAGATTTGCAGTAAAAACGATAAAAATTTGGTGTTTGTTTAATTTAAACATTATTGCCAATTTTCAAAGGTTTACATATTCATGAAATCAAGCCAAGCGGTACTAGGGTAAATTTAAGGGAGATAAAATGAAAAAGAAATAGGATTATTAATTTTGTTATGGCAATCATAAAAGAAATAAAGCATTATAATAATTTTAAATTTAGAATATTAAATAAAATTAGAATGACAAAAAGATATAAAGATCTATCTAACTGACTGAACTTACAAATATTTTTGTACAGGGTGCGGCAGAATAACTTCCTTTTTTCAAAACTTAATAAAACGCATTGTATGAATCAGAAAGTTGTAATTTGGTTATTACAATGTTGGCACATACCTAAAGTTTTGTTTTACACAGCTTTGAAGAGCAAATCACGTAAGTGACGTCCCCCATTGTCGATACATTGAGTAAACCGATTTCTGGCGCTTCTCATGGCTCTTTCAAGCATAGCAGGCATTATGTTGGCAATTTCTTCCTGGATGTTGTTCTTTAAATCTTGAAAGGTCCTTGGACGGGTCACATAAACACGGGATTTCAAAAACCCATAGAAAAAAATCACAAGCAGATAAATCGGGAGATCGTGCCGCCATTGCAAATCGCCCTTGATCAAAAAAGGAAGTCATGCTGCCGCGCCAGAAATCGGTTTAATGTGTCAGGAATGGGAGACGTCACCTACGTGATTTACTCCTCAAAGCTATGTAAAACAAAACTTTAGGTATGTGCCAACATTGTAAAAACCAAAATAAAACTTTCTGATTCATACAATGCGTTTTATTAAGTTTTGAAAAAAGGAGTTATGCTGCCGCACCCTGTATATTTAATGTAGGTCCAGATAAAATGTAGATTGTAAAGGCAGGCAGAAAAAACATGGCAATTTGAAAAATATATATTTATCTCTATCGAAACAGTGACAAACTTATGAGTTACCTTTAAAAGCAAGAAGGACATGTGATCCTTATTTTGACTTTCCCTTTCCTTATACTTTTACAGAATCCCAGCTCAGATAACAAATATTCAAAATATTCATCTGAAAATAAAACACTTAAAAACCAAATGCTATTCTATAAATATATAATAAAGCTTGTCCATTTAGAAGATCTCCTGCCATGGTAGATCTTAAGTAGCCTTTTAGTAACCTTGCGTGCTTATTTTTTTATTTTTTTAATTTAGTGAACTGTCGGGAAATAATTGTCATCACACTTTTGCAAAGCCTTCAGGGCACTTAAAGAATTCACCCTTCTCTGTTTGTATAATTTCATTTTCGCAAGCAAATGTGTAAGGGGAGGATTTCCGAGTAGGCACTGAATTCCAGAGTTAGTTTTGACAAGATCTGTTTAAGGAAATCATGGTTACTTATATTATTTAGGTTATTATAGAGAATCAGTGCATTAAGATTAAAGGATAACATATTTTTATTTCTTAATCGCAAATATGATAATTCTTATATCCAAGAATGTGAATGTCAGGAAAGATCTCTGAGTTTGTCGTCCACAAATCTACATTAAGGTCTGTTAAAATGAAAAATATAAAATTACACAGGTCCACAAAAAATCTGGAGTATTTTTTACCGCTGAATACGAATCAGAAGTTAAAATTGGGGGTCAAACAGCAAAAAATGGAGAAAAGGCGTAATTTCAAATATTAACGTTTTTTCTTATTTAAAACGTCAATATTTCAAAAACGATAAAAGATACACAAAACTTTATAAAACGTAAACTATGTATTTTTTAAGACCTTTAATTTAAGTTATATAACATTTTTGTCTAAATGCAATATTTTTCGAGTTATAATCAAAAAACCGAATTCTCAAAATTTTTTCAAGGTATACCCCATGTCGCATTTATTATTTATCCTATAAAAAATGTTTATATAACTTTTTATATAGACAATTTAACAAGCTCTATTTTTTGTTTTATGAAATGTTTTGTATCTAGTTTATATAGTCGTAGTCCAAATAGTTCGTGGTAGCAGGTTTCTGCCGGTAAAGGTACCGTATCGGTTATTTGGGTTTTTCACGATTTTTTGATGTTTAAGTATTTAGCTTCTTCTTTCTTCTTCTTCTCTGGGAACCGTCTTGATTCACTACCGGAGGCAGCGCAGCCTCTTGGGCTTTTTGTGCCTAATCTCCCATTATCTTTTATACCAATCCTCCCATAAGTCTTGTTCCTTTTACAAGTCTGTATAACCTTGAGACTGGTTGGTTGATATATTCCTGTGGGCTCATTTCCGGTTGCCCAAATAAGGCCTGTCTTTTGTGATGCAATGCTTCACATTCTCACAGGATAAGGTAGGCTGTTTCTTCCCCCTCGTCGCACATTCTGCAACTTGGGCCCTCATTGTATGAGCCTATTTTGTGTAGGTGTCCTCTTAGGTTATTGTACCCTGTTAGTAACCCTACTGTTATGCGAAGTCTTTTTCTACTTTGTCTGAGTAGTTGTTCCTTCGTTCCTTATGAAGCTTTTTCCATGTCTAATTCTACTGAGGTTTCCCCAGTATTCCTCGTGTTTGTTTCGGATTCATACTCTGGTTTGCCCTCATGCTGTGGTTTTAGTCATCCGCTTTTTGCTTTGCTTTGCTTTCACTTTTCTTGGCCTCCGTCGGTGAACGTTCAGTCAGCTCTTCCCGTTCCAGACACACGTTGTTGTCAACGTGAACTTTCCGAGCTTCGTAGGTAAACTTCTGGATCGTCGGGCTCTGTAACCCCAGAAATTCCGAACTTTTTCAAAACTTGAATTTTTAGCAAAAAATATCGATGCAGGGCACAAACAATGACAGTCCGACCAGGGACTGCTTCTGTTATTACGCATAACCGTTTTCTGTCAGTGCTGCCCTCCCTGCTGAGGGGGGGGGGGGGGGTAGGTTTTGTACCCGTTAGTAACCCTCTGTTATGCGAAGTCTTTTTCTACTTTGTCTGAGTAGTTCTTCCTTGTTCTTTGGATGGTCCCTATGAAGCTTTTCCATGTCTAATTCTACTGAGCCCTATTCCCGTTTTGTTTCGATTCATACTCTGGTTGCCCTAGCTGTGGTTTTAGTCACTCCAAGGGCAGGTTCTGATCAAAGGTGATATAGCGAAGCTCATCGCTTTTTCGTGCCCTTTTATTCTTGAATGTCCTGGTACCCACAAGAGAGTTACTCTGTTGCGTTCTCCCAGGACATCCAGTTCTTTTTGGCATTCCCATGTCAGCTTGGACGTTACTTTGGGGTTTACTAGAGCCTCCAGTGACGCTTGGCCATCTGTTACTATGCAGATTCACTTGTTTTTATAAGCCCTCCTATTATTTTCTTTTGCACAGTGCAGTAAAGCATATATTTCCGTTTGAAATACAGAACTGTGTGTTCTTAGTGCCGAGGAGATCGGGTTGCTGCCACTCACTTCGATCTGGAATTTTTACCTCGAACTTTTTGTTAAATAAGTGTTGGGTAATCATCTGGTCTGTTTTCTCGTCCATTAAGAATTCTGTGCAAAAAGGAGGAATAGTGTAAATAAGGTTAGTTTGATTCGACTGATCATGAATATCTCGAAAACGAAACGTTGCCGAAAAAATATTTTTTTAGGTTCGTAATCAGCGCCCCAAAAACCCCCGTATAACAAATTTGGTTAAAATCGGAGAGGGGGCAACTTTCGAGACAATTGCGATAAAAAGAATTGACAAAAAAGTTTGGCTGGCTTATTTTTTACATTTACAGAAAAAATTAGCTCCATCGTTTTTATGGAATTAATACTCCATGTTATGCTCGACCTTTCATCTGTGTAAGAAAATCGTCCTTTTAATATATGGCAAATTAACTAGTTTCTTGAAAAGTAAATTCCAATGATACTAACCCAAAAGTCCAAAACTTTGGAAAGAAATGAAATCGAAACTTTTTTACGACAGGCCCCTGACAGTGAGTATTTACTAATGAAAATAGCTTTGATTATGGAGATTACTGGGGCTTGTAAATGTGATGAGTTAACACATTTAAAAATTAAAAATGTTCAAGGAAAGAAAATTATTTATTTATTGTGTTGCCAGACCCAAAAACTAAAAAAAAGTTTTACTATTCTTAAAAAAGGATTTCCAGTAAACCCTGTTAATTTGTGTAAAAAATACATTTCTTTGTGACCAAAAAAGACCAGCCACAGCCAAGGGCGTCGATAATATTTTTTCCTGGGAGGGGTAATTTTAGTATCGGAAAAAACAACTCTGAACACAAACCTAACAAAATATGTTACATAAACTGTTATTTGCTGGAAAATAATCCTGTTGTTATCGAGTCAAAGTCATGGTCAAAGTATTTATTGATGCTAATATGTACATTTATAATGTTTGCACATTCGACTTCGCGAGAATATATTTGCCGACGACGTGATAGGTAGGGTTTTGGGGGGGTAATTACCCCATTACCCCCTTATCGACGCCCTTGGCCACAGCCGCTTTTTTGTCTTTTATAAAAATGGCAAATATACAAATCAGTATGTGGGTATAAACACCATGTCAAAAATATCTTCAAAAATTGCTGCGTATTTAAACCTAAAGGATCAAGAACTATACACCGGCCACTGTTTATGAAGGTCCACCGTTACCCTACATAGCTAATGCGGATTTTTATTTTTTAAATAAAATGCTTATATATTTATTTCTTATATAAATTAAATTAATTCTGTTGGTACTAAAAATGAAGCGATATCCTTTTTATTGAAACGTATCGTAAAAAATGGGGATTACACAAATTGGCTATTTCGCATTTTTTAAATATAAGCACACCGACAAATTTCTCCCTGTTCGATTCTTGTTGGATGACTCGGTACATTAAACTTTAAGCAATTTCCTATCAAAGCATACATATATCTATTAAAATAAAAGTTAGCAACGTCCAAAAACGATTGTTAACGTTACCGAAATCTTACTAATATTACAACGGTATTTATGTTTTATCATTATCATTGAATAACATACAGAATTAAGAAATAATATTTAAAAATTTCATAAGAGGATAAACATTCAAAACGCAAAGCACCGAGAACAAAGAAAACCGGGAAAAATTTTAACCGTGGTGACGTCATTTTCGGTGACCTCATTGGCAAAGCCTGCCGCGCTTAGATAACTGGCTTGCGGACGAAAGTCAACTGGACAGTGCATGCGAACATCGGTGATCGAAAAGCGGAATAAACCGGATTTTGGTGGAACATTAGAGCTAAATAAAGGATAGGTGTTGCGCATTATTATTTACCACGTTTATTTTGGGTGCTCTCTTCGGGATAAGGCATTTAAACAGGATAGAAAAATACATCCAATATTTTGGAGTATGTAATTAAGGTAGCTTGAGTCAGGCCATTTGCATTTCACGAAAAAAAAACGGGTTAATACCACTTTTAATCCAGAACCCGTTATTGCGTCTAATTTCACTCTGGTTTTAACCGTCCCTTAAGTGTCAAATATCAGCTGGCAACCGCTTTGCATCCAAAATTTTTGGATTTTTTTTAAATAATGCCAAACAGAATTTCGTTTCTTCTTCGCGCCAGTTATGTGTCATTCATTCATATCATTCCAATTTGCTATGCGCCTGCGCTAAATAAAGCATCTTTAAAATAAACAGGTGAGATTTAGGATTTACAAAATTAGGCTGCTGGATTTTCTATCCGGACAGAGCTCCCAAAATAGACGAAATAATTATTAACCTACAATAACCAATAAAGACGGAGAGGTTTTTGTTGTAAAACATTGGTGTTTGTACTAAAAGTAATATAATAAGATAGCTAAAAAATAACCAATTTAAATCATAATGCAATTTTAATAAAATGCATATACAAGCTAAGAAATATGACAATAATGTGCATACATACTGGATTGTTTAATAGAAAAAACAGGATTTTCTGGCTTAAATTACATTTTATCATACCAAAAGCAATAGGGTAAAATAAGAGCTAAATTCCTATCTAAAAATTTTACACCAACATTTTTCGACCAATGAAATACAAGCATTTCTCAACGTTGTCATGGTAACCTATGTATTTTTCGGAAATTTCTCTTCCTGGGGTACCCTCGAGGGTATTATAGAGAAAATTTTTTGACACAAGAAAAAGTGACAATTGACAATACACAACTTTATAAAACGTATTTTGTTAAACTTATTTATATTATATTATTTGAAAAAAAACTCGGAAATAAAGAAAGTTAAACAACAAGTATATTATAATTTATTTATACTTCCTAAAGACAAACGATTTCGCAACAATTTCTAAATGTACTTTGAATTCTTTTTCTACTTCCTCCTTTTTCCTACTTATATTACATACGAATCTGGTGTTTCTATGTAACTAAACTTGGTAAGAAAAAGTTTGAACCATCCTTAACGCCTAGGTTTTATAGGGCATATATCTATGGTAGACTTATTGCTGAAATAAAATTTTCTACCAGTTTTAGTAAAGTAGAATCAATATTCGAAAGTAATTTAAGATATATTACATCCGAAACTGATGCTTTTGTGTAACTAAAATTGGTAGAAAAAAATTTGGACCGTCCTTAAAGCTTAAGTATACGTAGACCCTTGGTAGACTTATTGCTGAAATAAAATTTTCTACCCGTTTTAATAAAGTAAACTCAGTATTCAAAAGGAATATAAGATATATTACATCCAAAACTGATGCTCCTATGTAACTAAAAGTGGTAGAAAAAAAAATGGAACCGTCCTTAAAGCTTAAATGTTAGAAAGTATACGTAACTCTTGGTAGACTTATTGCTGAAATAAAATTTTCTACCGGTTTTAGTAAAGTAAACTCAGTATTTAAAAGTAATATAAGATATATTACATCCGAAACTAATGCTTCTATGTAACTAAAATTGGTAGATTTTTCATTGCATCCCTATCAATATTTTTTTTATTATAAACGTCAATAATTATTGGTGTAAAATTTTCTTACCAAATACCATTCGAAATCAAAATTATGCCAGGAAATTCCTTCTCGCTCTCATATATTTTGAGAAAATTATCCCTCGCCTTCAGCTCGGGATAATTTTCAAAATATTCGTAAGCTCGAAAAAATTTCTGGAAATAATTTGACTTCTAATGGTATTACTAATGAAAATCTCGGCCACTTAAAGTACTGGGATCTAAAATTAGACCAAGTGCTCTTGACAATTTTATTTTAAATAAATTACGTACAACAACACCTTCTTGTCACTGGGATACATAACTGAGTGCCTACCTATTATCTGTGTTGAATTAAAAGTTCAATTAATTGCTTAATTTTTTTTTCTTTCTTCAGCTATAACTTTGCTATTCCAGTCTTTATTGAATGTTTTCTTTTTCATTATTACAAACAGATTTTCCCATTTTTACAAAAAGATCATAAAATACTTGTCAAGTAAAAAAATGGAATTAATTGCTCAAGAAATATACCTACTCGTAAGCAATTAGTTAAACTTTTAATTCAAAACATATAATAAAAGACAAAAAGGGTGTGCTGGGTATGGAATTTATTAAGAACAAATTGGTAGACAGTATTTTGGGAGGCCATGATTTTGGATAGGAACTTGACCTTATTTTACATAAGTGTTTTTAGTATGACCTCTTCTCTTTTTTCTAAGTTTAATGAATAAAATAAAATCATTTTAAATTCTAAGACAATTATAGCCTCAGAAACTCAGGTTCAATCAGATTTCAAACTTCCAAAATACCCCCTAAATATACGATGTTACCACCCCAGTTTCAGGGCGTTTCGAGTAAAAATGTAGGGTTTTCAGAATGTTTCCCTTACTTGTTCCTACTCCCTCGGGAATTGCCTCATAATTTTGATCAGTGATTCAGTCGGTAGTAAAATTTGCGATTTTCAATATTGAATATCTCAGAAACCATTTGACGATTTTTTTACTGGTAAGTAAAATACTTATGTCAATTTCATACCTTTACGTAGAACGATAACAAAGTTATGAAAAGAGGGAACACCTGCTAAAACGTTTCGTGTAGTATGTACAGTGGGTGCTGGTACCCATAAATATGTGAAACCAAAACACGAATGCAGTTGTTCGACACATTTCTTTACATTTGAATATTCATCGTTGGATACCAATGCGCAGAAATCTAGACCAGAGTAATGATTTCGTTTCATCATGTAGTCGATTTCAAATGTAACTGCAAATTTTTTAGCCATTTTATAGATGTCACTTTGATCAATGGAGTCATTAAACGAATAACTAATAAATTCCACCAACTTCTTCATTTTTTGGCCTAGATTATTGAATATAATTTTTCTGAGCTTCAGTACACCCGTTCCAGTGATCTTTCAATTTATGGATTCCATCTCTTAAGTCAGAATCCGGATCCCATCCCATATATGATTTTTTTTAGATGTGAGAATAGCCAGAAGTCAAAAGGACCTAAATCTGGCAAACAGGGTGGATGTTGCAACAATATCATACTTTAATTCACTGATTTTCAAGATGTTTTTTGAGTTGTGTAAGAACGTGCGTTGCCTTGATAAAAAATATTTTTTGGAAACCAGATCTTTTCTTACATTCAGCTATTCCAAAGGATTACAAAAATAATCTGGGGTTTATTGTTTCACCTGTTTGAAGGTAATCCATGAACCAAATTCCTTTGGATTTAAAAAAATTTAACCTAACACCTTCTTGGCGGATTTCTAATTCTAACTCGCTCTGGTGCCAAAGTACTGGTACAACATCATAGTGTGAGATTCAAGTATCATTCATAACGATGATACAATGCACAAAATCCTTATATTTAAAAAACGCTTTAAATATTGCTAAGAAAGTTGCATTTGAATGTGTTTTTGTTCCGTTGTTGTGCACACAGCTTTTTGTAACTCAAATCATCAGTTAAAATATTGGTCACACTGCCTAAAGAAATCCTCAGTACTTCTACTAAATCTCTCTTGGTTAAACAATGATCTTTCAAAACCAAATTCTACATTTTTGCTACGATTTCTGGTATTAATAAATACTTATATACTTTCAACAATGTTTTGGTGCTACACCTCCAAAAATTAAGAATTTTACTACTATACGATATGAATTTTTTTATTGTAAAAAAATACTGTCACACATCAACTTTAAACAGTTATACATATACGAATGTGTTAAGAAATCTATATATATATATATATATATATATATATATATATATATATATATATATATATATATATATATATATATATATATATATATATATATATATATATATATATATATATATATATATATATATATATATATATATATATATATGAAGCTTCACACCTGTTCATAAGAAAGTACCACAATTTTTAGAAAAACTAAACAAGCAGTAACCCTATTAAATGTTACCGATAGGAATTTATCAAGACGACTTTAGCAGTGTCCAAAAGTTGAAAAATACTTCCTAAAACTCGCGTAAAAAGTTGGTGATGTTTATACAGAAATAGAAAACGCCTCATAAAAGTTTCGATTGAATTAGAAGAAACGCCTACCGCGACATACAGCCTATTGTGGTTTAAAGTAATAAAGTTTAAACAAATCGCATATAAAACAAATGTCATCTATGATGCGATATATTTTTAAAAAGAGAATTTTTTTTACTATATTAAAAAAAAATTAAAACCTACAGGGTGTTACATTTTAAAAAATGAGAGTTAGGTATGATAACTTTTTTACCTGACCTCGTATACTTATTCTGAAAACGGCAGATTATTCAAAAATTATTAAAAAGAAACTTTTGTATGAAAAATTATTCTGTATCTCATTTAAATAAGAAAATATAGGGTCATTCTGAAATTAACAATTTTTTGATTTTCCCCTTAAGCGAGCGAAAATTTCCAAATTTTGATTTTATCATTTTAATAGCACCAACAATTACGGAGATACCCTTTAAAAGTGTTAAAAATGGGACACCTGTGTATTTAATGTCTAGTTGGCTTGAATAAATTTCTTAAAAAGTTTTTCTATTCGTCAATATTGTTCGGCGATGCCTTATGAACCCTGCAAGTGATAAATAGTTTCTCGGGCCCTATAGTCCGGGAGGCCACTGCAAAAAAGCAAGCCAATAAGAGATATAACTCCTTCCTCCCTAGTGTGACGTCACACATAAAATAATCAAAACATATTATATAAATAATAAGTATTTAGAAAGAGTACAATTCTTACGGTTTTCGTCTCATTAAAGTTTTGCGTTATAATAGTTTAGATTTTTACATGTGACGTCACAAAGCTGATGACCTCCCCTCCATACCCCTTGTCACACAATCCTCTACACTTCTCCCCCCTTAAGGTGTGACGTAATTTATGAATGGCCCCTTACTATAAACTATAGTCAATTCAAAGCCGCACTGCTGCCTCAGCTCAGCGTGTTCAAATGATTTTTTTTTACCTTAAAAAAATCGTAAAAAATCGTTTTTTTAATATAAGTCGAAAACTATTGATTCTAGAAAAAAGTATAAAATCAAAATTAATGGTCTAATAAAACTATGTCATTTTTTATAAAAAAATTTTGTCACTTTTTTTTGGTTTTTGAGATATTAACGATTAAAATTTAAAATAAAAACGCAAATATCTCCAAAGCAAAAAGAGTTACGATAAAAAGTATTTAAAAAAATTATGCTTTTTAGTAAGCTCTATGAAAAAGGTTATACACACATTTTTAATAAAATAAGTAATAAAGAAGATATAAGCAAAAAGTTATTTTTGGTCACTAAAAACTTCGCTTATTACAATATTTCTTTGGTACAAGTAAGTATACCAGCTCCGATCCATCTAAAAATTAATTCAAAATGTTCTATTCATTGAATAAATCTAACTAATACACATGTTCCTCGAGGCAATGGGGGATAACCTGGTGACACGGATATTTTATTTAATTTTTTTTGGTCCACCAACTGTGCAAATTCCGATTTACTTGAAACTTTAACTAAAAAAAAGTTAAACCTTATTTTATTGAAAAAAAAGTGCCTTCCCTATCTGGATGTTATATACCTAGCAGGACGCTCAACATTTCCCGACCTACTGTATAGCTCATCGTTTTAATATTTTTATTAACGATTTAAATAAAAATACAAATAATTTCTAAAGACAGTTACTTGTTCAGAATAATCTTGGAAAAATTTTAATCCTATTTTTCAACATCAAAAAAATTTTTTTTGATTTATTTAGCATTAAACTTTTAAAACATTTCTTCTATAAATCTATCTACTTCTAGGCTTAAAGCCATCTTATATTAATTATTGTATTTAGCAATTTATTTACTACTTTAAAATATCATGAAATTAAAGTTTAAACATTGAAAAAAAAATAAACTGCAAAAATATTTAAACTATGAGCTATACACATAGTAGCATAGAAGATCGAGAAATGTTAAGCGTCCTGCCAGGTATTTAGACAAGTCACTTATTTATTTTTTATTTTTCAATAAAATAAAGTTTAAATTTTATTTTAGTAAAAGTTTCAAGTGGATCAGTTATTGGACCAAAAAAAAAATTAAATAAATATAGGTGCCACCATGTTATCCCATTGCCTTGAGGCATATGTGTATTAGTTTCTTTCATTCATTGAATAGAATATTTTGAATCAATTTTTAGATGGATCGAAGCTGGTATACTTACTTGTACCTAAGAAATATTGTTATTGGGAAATTTTTAATGGCCAAAATCACTTTTTTGCTTGTATGTTCTTTATTACATATTTTATTAAAAATGTGTATAATACCTTTTTTATAAAGCTTATTAAAAAACATATTTTTTGTTTAATAAATTTTGTCGTAACTCTTTTAGTTTTTGAGATATTTGCGTTTTTATTTTAAATTTAAATCGTTAATATCTTAAAAACTAAAAGGGCTACAAAAATTTTTCTATAAAAAATGACTTAGTTTTACTAGATCATTAATTTAGATTATACACTTTTTATTCCTAAAATCAATAGTTTTCGAGTTATATTAAAAAACCGATTTTTCACGATTTTTAAGGTTAAAAAAATGCAATTTGAACCCGCTGAGCTGGGCAGCAGTACGGCTTTGAATTGACTATAGCTCATAGTAATATAAAAAAAATGTTTCATGCGTGTCTCTTATTAAGAGACACGCATGAAATTATTGGCTTGCTTTTTTGCGGTTGCCTCCCGGACTACTAAAATCGCTTCAGCACGCGCCTGAATATAATTATAATATTATATTATATTTAAATATAATAATTAATAAATTTTAATATTAGTAATAATTTTATATATTTATATTATTAATTTAAAATAATAAATATATTTTTTTATATAAATTTAATAATGTATTTACGTTTATGATGTTTTTCTGGGAGAGCGGCGCACCAGAGCCCTGCCTCACGAGCCGCCACTGATAGGATGTCTGAACTGTATATGATTTTTGTTCTACTTGTAAGATCAAACCTTATAAAATTTAACAAAAATACGTAGGTATTTTTAGTAGTAATGAAATTTAATAAAACGTACAATGAGGAAAAAACATAACAAACTTATCTCGAATATTTTATGTGGCTATAACATTCAACATACATTGTGGTGTGTGTGGTAATAGGTCAAAGAACAGTATTTCATGATTACACACGATATAGTCCGCGCCTCGAACATAAATAGTATATCGCATCTTTTTTCCACTCATTACACATGGTCCAATGATTAGTGCATTAAAAAGAGAGAAATTACGTGTAATGATATTGATGGTGTGCTATAGAAGCCATCCAAAATGCCGAGCGCTTAGATATTTTAATTTTTTATTTGGGTCACTCCAATTAATCAATTTTGTTCTAATCAAACTCGTTTTTACGCTGTTATATTATGGTTAAATACAGGGTGTTTATAAATATATAATAATATATATATATATATATATATATATATATATATATATATATATATATATATATATATTTTATATATATATATAAAAATTTTATATATATTTCACAAAATAACAATTTTCATCAAGCATCAGTATCAAAAATGTATAATTTGATTTATAAGTCTAAATATTAAGTCTATTTTTAATAAATTATGTCACAAAAATTTACTTACAATATACTGCAAATAAAAAGATCTATTGCAACTAACATTTTTTTTTGTTTATCAGAATCCCGTCGGCTTAATTTTCGTGTCCGAATCAGAACATCATAGGCATCAAAAATGTATATCAATTTTAAAATGCTACAGAAAAGTCTAGTTTTAACAAAATTATGACAAAAAGGTATTTACAATATACTACTGCATGCAATAATATTTTTGTTTGTTTAAAGAATCCCGTCGATTAAATTTTCACCTCTGAATTGAAACATCATAAGCATCAAAAATTTATAACTCCATTTATAAATGCTATGGAAAAGTCTAGTTTTTACAAAATTATGTCAAAACAATGTATTGAAATTTACTATAAAGCAGCTGTTGTGACAAATATTCATTTTGGTTATCAGAATCCCGTCGACTAATTTTTACCAGCGAACTGGAACATCAAAGCAACAAAAACTTAATTAAAAAATGCTACAGAAAAGTCCAGTTTAAACAAAATTATACCGAAAGAATATATTTACAGTATACTACTGCGTCCAACATTATTTTTGTTTAATTAAATTTTAACCTCTGTATTGGAACATCATAAGCATCAAAGGTAATTGTGCATAAGGGGGTTTCTACTTTTTTGGGATGTAAAATCAATATGATTAATTTTTTTTGAGTTGTCAAATATTTTTATTTGACAACTGACCATTTTGAGAAATCCTGAAACAGATGGTTCGCGAAACGTTTTCGTTACTCTTATAAAACTCTTATAGCACTTAAATGGAGAATCTGATAAAGGTAACGGTGACTAAATTTTAGTACCATATAAAAGCTTTACTCTCCATTTATTTGTAACTAAGAGGTTGTCGTTACCTTTATAAACCATAAATAAGTTTTATAGTGGCAAGGAATACATTTTCGTTACCGCTATAAAACCTTAATATTCCTTATAAAAATCATTATAAACTTCCTGACCTACAGTGTTCATAAACACCAAATAAAAAAAGCCCCTTTTAGCTTCATATCCTTCTACATCGTTTGTTTACCATATGTTCTATTTCAAGTGCTTCTACTCTAAAGTTGACAGCAATGTATTTTTACTTTGATATTATCAAAATGGCGTATTAGATAATTATTATAACAACTTAAATAATCTGAGAATTTTCTATGGGACTGAATTTTACTTGGCACGAAAGATTTATCGAGTAATTTTACATTTTACCCTTCCTAAAACTAAAGCGCCTCCCTAAAGGGCTCTCTAAAAATGTATTTTTGTTAAAACCTCAAAATTAAAATTATGTCTCATTATTTGTTTTTTGCAAGTAAACTGCCCAACATTTCTTAACCCCATGTTTTTAAAGAAATACGTCTTTTAGCTTCAGTAATATGGCTTAAAATGAAATATTCTTCTTTTTTGTGTAAATATTTATGTCAATTCGAACACAAACATAAAAATGGCGCCATGTTCGCCTTTTCGCTTTTTAAACACCTATAGTTTTATATGAGCCTTTAAGTAATAATAAACACCTTAAAAACTTTTATAAAACTTACCTAAGTGTCTTATGGGAATATTACTTTTGCAATAAAACCTTAGGTGCTTTTGTGATACTTATAGTTTTATAAGTTACCAAAAAGGTATTTATAGAAACCTTCGTTACCGTTATAAAACCAGAAGTAACCGGAAAACCAATTGAAAGCAATTAGTTTAATCAATTATTAAACATTAAGAAAACACAGAAAACAATTATTAAACATCTTAACCTAAAAAATATAGTGCCCTGCTGTGCTTCTCCTCCTTTAAAAAAGTTGCTACTGGGCCTATAAGTTTTATAAAATTCTTTAGGTTTTGTAATAGCTTTAGAATATTTATTAGGTGCCTTAAGATTTATAAGGATTTTACGAAGTAAGCTATAAAACCCCAGGAGTAAAAGTTTTATAATAAGGTTTTTAAGAACGCTATAAAACCCTTTTAAAAAACTTTAGGTAACCAAAACCAAAGGTTTTATAGATAAGGCAACGGAAACATTTTGGATCCAATGTTATAAAACTTTTAGTATTTTGGTATTTTCTGGGCGTCTTACAATACTTGTAACACCAATAGTTTTCTTATAATACGATAAAAACTATTATAAAAGTTAAGGTCCTTATAAACCTTTAATAAATATCCGTTACGGTTTAATAAAACTTTAGGCTTCGAAAAATGTTAGTTGGGCAATATAGTATATGTTTTATACAACTAACCACAACTAACACATGCGCAAAGTTATTTTTCCGCTCTTGACCTCTTGCCCCAACGGCAGTCGCGTGCGAAATAATATCACTTTGCGCACTTGTTAGGAAAATAACTATTTCCTGAACTAGTAAGGGTAAGAGTCTGCTTTTGACCTAAAATAAGTGCGGGAAAGTTGTCTTTTTAGCACGCCTGTAAAAAACAATTGTTAAATCCAAGAACTCTTGGGGTAATCGAACTTTATACGATTAAATATTAAATTGCGCAATTTCACCAATAAATATTTATTTTTCTTGGTGTCGTCATCACCCACAACTTGACTTTTCAATTTAATTATTAATTCTCTTATTTCACATGGTATGAATAGGACCATTATGGTTCGAATGAATCGAAGACTAGAGTGTCGATTTTCATAATTTTCTTCTCGGACGTTAACATCTTAAATCAACAAACACATTTTGAAATAACAAAGCTCAAGCACATTTTTAGTTATTTGAATAACCCAGATAGATAAAACGAAATCTTGGCTTGTAACCTTATTGCATAAAATTTGTCTGTTTTAAAATTCGAGTTTCGAGAGTGGACAGGGACGTATTTTAAACTACTTGAGCCAGTTTTGGCCCGAAGTTGTTGTTCTCAATCTGCATGTAGTTCGCGAAAATGGAGATACGACCGTCTGATTTTGGGGGGACTTAAGCCCCAGCCAGTAGTGTCTATCTTCCAAAAACTAGTAAAAAGTTTTAAACTCGGGACTTATATTTATTTACTTACATTTGCATATTTATGAAAATTGATTGTGGTCGTGTCCACGTAAGAATGTAGGAAATAAAGAAACTTTATATTTCGTGCAAATTTTTATTTAAATAAATATTCTACAGAGCGCTTTCGGTAAAATCATCATTAACGAATAGCACTGATGATGGTTTTTAGCGAAAGCTGTTTGAATAAAATTTTGCACGAAATGAAGAGTTTCTTCATTTCCTATTTGCATATTTGGCGAGAATAGAAAACTTCTGGGAACAGAAAAAATTATACTGGCTAATTCCTTCGAACAGAAGCCGTAAAAGAGTGATAGATCACCTATAGTCTGTCGGTGGACAAGAGAAGAAAGCTTTCCTGAAAACGTGGGATCCTAAATAGGGCGAACAGCTTTCTTTGAATTGAATTAAAAATACTATAAGTTGTGATAGACACAACAACATAAAAAGTCAGGTTGGCGGCAACATCCTGGACAAGAGAACAGACCAGATGATTCCCCAATACTCATTTAACAAAAACTTCGAGGTAAACATTCCAGATCGAAGTGAGTGGCAGCAACCCGATCTCCCCGGCACGGTTGGAGACATTATCTGGTATACGTATGGTTCCAAAACCGAGCAGGAAACTGGAGCGGGACTGTACAGTGAAATGAGGAATTCACAAATCTCCATTTCACTAGGAACACACAGTTCTGTATTTCAAACGAAAATATATGCTTTACTGCACTGTGCAGAAGAAAATAACAGGTGGGCTTATAAAAATAAGCGGATCTGCATAATAACAGACAGCCAAGCGTCACTAGGGGCACTAGTAAACCCCAAGGTAACGTCCAAGCTGACAAGGGAATGCCAAAAAGAACTGGAAGTCCTGGGAGAACGCAACAGAGTAACTCTCTTGTGGGTACCAGGACATTCGGGAATAGAAGGCAACGAAAGAGCGGATGAGCTTGCAAGACAGGGATCATCCACACCATACTTTGGACCAGAACCTGCCCTTGGAGTGATCAAAACTACAGCACGAAGGCAAACCAGAGAATGGATCCGAAACAAACACGAGGAATACTGGGGAAACCTCAGTAGACATGGAAAAAGCTTTATAAGGGGCCCATCCAAAAGAACGAAGGAAGAACTACTCAGACAAAGTAGGAAAAGACTTCGCATAACAGTAGGGTTACTAACAGGGCATGATAACCTAAGAGGACACCTACAAAAGATAGGCTCATATAATGGGGACCCAAGTTGCAGAATGTGCGACGAGGGGGAAGAATCAGCCTACCATATCCTGTGCGAATGTGAAGCATTGAATCACAAAAGACAGGCATTATTTGGGCAACCGGAAATAAGCCCACAGGAATATATCAACCAACCAGTCTCGTAGTCAGACTTGTAGAAGAAACAAGACTAATGGGAGGATTGGTATAAAAGATTATGGTAGATTAGGCACAAAAAGCCAAAGAGGCTGCGCTGCCTCTGGTAGTGATTTAAGACGGCTCCCAGAGAAGAAGAAGAAGAAGAAGAGATAGACGCCCTTCCCCAGATATAGGGACAATATTTGAAAAAGAGTCTATTTGGGATATATACAAAGTATACACTGATTCCTACAGAGTATATGTAAAGGTTATTCTCAAAAGTTACGCTTACATGGACTCTGTTCTGTAAAACTTGGCCGCTCATGAGTAAAGAATCAGTATTGGCGGACTTTTTTCGCGGCAGCGAACATATTTGTGTTTTAGACGCATTAAACTGGACAAGTTTTTTGGCTCCCGTCCGATATTATTTCCTTAAGGTCCTGTGAAAGAGATACCTGCATTACTCTGTGCTTGTTATGCAAATCGGGCATAAAGACTGGCTTGAGAAACTGAATATTAAAGTTGAAGGGTACCAGCGTCAGCAAAACTATAAATAGGATTGATTGTAAAAGAAAGAAGATCGTTGATTTTGAAGAAGAAATAGAGTTGGTGCCAATACCCTGGGGTACTTCAGCCTTAACTTTTAACTTGGTGAAAGCTGGAAGAGTGACTATCTACAATAACCGATATACACCAATTAGAAAGGAAACTGAAAATCCAAGATCAAAATTTACGTAAAAATGAAGTTTGTTAGAAAGCGCATTATGCCAGACCTGACCGAAATCCTTGCATATGTCAAAAGCGACGATCTGGGATTCACCAAGGAACATACTTATCCAGTTCTGTGAGATAAAGGAAAAATCTGCTGTGGAACATTTTATGTTTTTATATATACTTAAAGATTTCTTCTTCTTCTTCTTCCTCGTCTTCTTCTCTGGGAGCCGTCTTGAATTACTACCGGAGGCAGCGCAGCCTCCTAGGATTTTTGTGCCTAATCTCCCTATTTTCTTTTTATACCAATCCTTCCATTGGTCTTGTTCCTTCTACAAGTGTGTATAACCCCGAGACTGGTTGGTTGATATGTTTCTATGGGCTCATTTTGGGTTGCCTAAATAATGCCTGTCTTTTTGATTTAACGATTCACATTCGCACAGAATATGGTAGGCTGTTTCTTTCCCTCGTCGCACATTCTGCAACTTGGGTTCTCATTGTATTAGCCTATCTTGTGTAGATGTCCTCTTACGTTATCGTGCCCTGTTAGCAGCCCTACTGCTATGCGAAGTCTTTTCTTACTTTGTCTGAGTAGTTCTTTCTTCGTTCTTTTGGATGGGCCCTATACGAAGCCCTTTCCATGTCTTATTCTACTGTCTGGACCAGTATTCCTCGTGTTTGTTTCGGATCCATTCCCTGGTTTGCCCTCGTGCTTTTTTGGTCACTACAAGGGCAGGTTCGGGCCCAAAGTATGGTGTGGATGATCATCCGCTTTTTCGTTACCTTATATTCCCGAATGTCCTGGTACCCATCGCCAAACCTGGTTTTCCAAGTGTCCAGTTCCCTCTGGAGAAGTATCTTGGGTTTTCCAGTGATGTTAAGTAGTTCTCTCATGGTCTCATTTGCCGTTCTTGTGTGATCCCCTGTGGGTTTCTTTAAAGTTAATTTTTGTGATTGAGGTTCTTTCGAAAGAATCTTATGGAGTCTGGCAGCCTCGTGAGTTCCTTCGATTTCCTCACAGTGCCCTCTCTATGAATCTCTCTAACTTTTCTCAATGCTTTGTTGTATCCGGTTAGAGCCTTCTTGTATGATTCCCTATCCGATGTTGCCCTGTTGTAATCTCTCCTTAACCTCTTTTTTACTTTGGTGAGTTCCTCGTTCCACCAGGGCACATTTCTCGTGTAATTTTCTTAAAGATTTAGGAATTAATGAATTTTTCCATTATGTTACAAATCGATGGCTTAGTGTGAAAAGCTGGTACTTTAATTGTTTTTTTTAATGACACTTTGGTGCTTTTAAATAGAAAATTACGTATATTATATATCAAAGCTGTTACAAAAATTCCATCTGCTCCCTACAGACAACAACAGAAACCACGTATATCACCTGCTTTCAAGATTTGGTGGATTTAGTGTGAAGACCTTGTTTATTTAAGAAAGATTGGCTGCATTTTTTAAATGTTCACAGTGTGGTTTCTCACTTCAAAACATTTCGTGGGTGTTAGTTCAAATCCAAAACATAAAAAAAATAAAATCTTTTTAGGCAAAATAGTGCAGCAAATCAGTTTTTTGTGTCTCCTGTAAATCGAAATAACATATTTAAGTATTTAAGGATCTTTGTTTTGGTGTTGACGAAAAACACGGTTAGGCTATAAACTTTTTTTTAAACATATTTATTATAGTTTACACTTGAAAACGAACTAAGATAAAACTCCAGAAATGTGTGAATAATTAAAAGAAAGACAATGAAAGTTCGAAATTCTTTTTAGTGCCACACAAAGTACCTTAAAATCATTTATTGGGGGGGTTAAGCTTCTCCAGCCCCCCTCCTAATTGCGCCACTAGAGATAATTTAGAGAAGTCTGTCAGTTGTCAGATGTAAAATCGTGTTATCGTTTCATAAGCAGAAAGAACAAACAGCATACTACGTACACAGCGACTGTAACATAATTATCGAATAGTGACATAATTTTTTAAAAATAAAAAATAGCTTTGTACCATAATCAATAATTGTAACATCATTTAAGAACCTAAATTTAATTTAGTTAAAAGCTAACGAATGGCGACTGTTTACTGACTCTTTAAAGACTGACTTTAAAACGAACAATCCGTTTCCATGAGTCATGCTGTAAATATGAAAGAAACGTACGAGAGCATGTGTATTACTTCAAATCATAAAATACAAAATTTATAAATGGAATAAATGTGTCAATCGTAAACTATTTACAGCACAGACGAGTGGCTACCTCAAATATTGTGTTTTGTGCGAATGGAACAGCAGAGTCAGAAAGCAGCATTATGCAGTTAAGTAATGGCCGTTACGTGAAAACATTCTGCTCGGCCTAAATAACGCAACGTCCTAATAAACTTTTGGTAGAGCGGCAGAAGATTTATTTACATCATGCACATAAAACTAGCGGTTATAAAATTTCTGGTAATGCCCTAAATATAGGAGGAAATGTTTTTTTTATTTCAGAGGAAAACTCGCGCGTGTAAATGGGGCAAAGATTAAAGAAGGAGTTTTCGTTGGACCAAAAATACTGGAACTTTTTGAAGACGAACATTCTGAGTAGTTGCTTAGGTAACAAGAAATCGGAGAACTACATAGATCTATTTAAAGATCTTATCCTATCTTACAATACGTTAGATTGCAACATGTCATTCAGCCTGCATTTTTTCATTCCCACTCGGAATTCTTTTTTAACAATTTAGGTGCAGGTTACCAAAATGGCCTCCAAGATAATATTAAATTCACAATGAAGAAGGAACAAAAAACAACAAATACAAACCTCGGTATACAGAAAATCTACTCACACTGTACAATACCTATATTAAAATTCTAATTACTCCAACAAAACGAAACATGAAATCATAGGTACTCTATATAAGCACGCAGGAACCTTATGCAACAGTAGGAAATCTTTTCATGAAAATTTTTTAATACAACTGAAAGACTGATTAAGTAAACAATCGACAAATCTCAGAATAAGATTTAAAAAACTCCAACTGTAAATCAGACTCAAGCAGACCAAACATTTATGACAATTCTGGAGATTAAAGGAACTTCGGAGATGATCCGCAGAATTGCGAACAAGTATGATATTAAAGCAGTATTTAAATCCCAAATCACTCTATTCTTAATAAAACAAGAGCGGGCAACAATGTTTTAAATAATGATACTATCTACCAAATATCCTGTAAATCTGGTAAAGTTTACTTTGGTGAAACAAAAAGATCACTCAAAATTAAAGTTAAACAACACAAAAAACATACAGAACAAGGTGAAATGTCGAGGTTGTTGAAAGGTGCATGCTCAAAACAACACCGCATACAATGGTCGAAAATAAACATTATTCATAAAGAAACGCACTGGAAGCAAAGACATTTTAAAGAAGCTGTAATAATTCTAAACAACCAGAATATATTAAGCAAGCATACTATTAACATTCCGAATATTTGGCGACCGTTGCTGAACTATGAAAAATCGGCCAAGCTTCGATAAACAACGAATAGTGTAGAAGTCGAAGCTTCAAGACTATTTTTTAGTACTTGAAAATGGTTGGAGATATATTACTAACCAAAACGTGTTGTCCCAAAAAAGACAATGGAAGTCCAAGATTTTAGTGTTATTGAATTTAGGTGCAGTTTCAAAGAAACAAAGTGATAGATCTCACCAGTAAATTGCTCAAATGGAAAAGCGGTATAGTCAAAAATGGACCCCAAAGGTGTTGGCGGACTACTAATAGACCCTCAAACGTAAAACTACAGCCTCCAAAAAAACCTAGAATACTGAATTAGCGCCTGTGTAATAAAAGTGTAATGCCACTTGAATGGGTAGGTTTGGAAGTAATTGGCAATTATCTCGGTGGCAACACTATAAATTTCATTCCTTTTGTAAACTGTCATTTTGTTCTTTTGGTCGATTTAGTTTTGTAATTGGCGATGTGATGTGTTTTATAGTTCTTGGTTTATTTTTTACAAAAATTAATAGTTTTTTACTGTCTTAGTGACATTTTGTGTATTTGTGCAGGTTCGCCAACCTACATTTTTTAGGTTTATCAAAATCGCAAAGAAAAATCCTTTTGTGGGTGGTGTCGCATCTCAATGCACCATTTTTAATTTCTAGTAAGAATTGTAGCTGCCTAATGATTTTGGTTTCTTATATATTATATTTTTCTTTTCTTCTTTAAAAACGTATGGGTTATTTAAACTCAGTATATTACAGTAGATACAAAAAACCAAAAAAACAAAAAAAAAATTAGAAGCGAAAAAAATTTTTCTAAATGCGGAACGGTGTAATAAGTCCACATATCAAGTGAGGCAGAAATCTCACAGCCACTAGTCAAGTTGTTTAGAATTTTTAAAAATCTAACTATCTATCCGGGATTCAATCCGTTTTTTAAAAATTTGTTTCATTTAAATGTTTACACTTAAATAAAGGATTGAATCCCGAATGATAGTTTGACATTCAACCATCAGTGAATAACTATTTAAAACATATATATTATAATTAAATATTATAATACACATATAAACATATACAGTATAATATTCAAATGCATTCATAGTATTGAATTATATATATATATACATATATATAACAAAATATATATACAATATCATATTCCATATATATATATATATATATATATATATATATATATATATATATATATATATATATATATATATATATATATATATATATATATATATATATATCCGCAACAACAATACAAAACATATCATAATTATTTTGAATTGTTATTATAAGTATATCTGAGACATTATTATAACACAGTTTGAAGCAGAATATATAATTAGGCAATTAAAATAAAAGTCATGTTATTGTTTAAAATGACGTGTACTTTTACACAAGCTTTATGTAACTTTTGTAAGTACGGTGATGATATAAAAAATATTTTTTTATATTGACAACTTTTATCTATTTATTTATTTATTTGCAAATGTTACGGTGAGAAATAATATATTTTAAACGGTAAAACAAATAGAAACAACAAAACAAAAACAATGAACTTCTTCTGATTTAAATCGCATTAAATCTCATATGAATTAAATTAATTCTATTGTTACTACAAATAAATACAAAATCATTTTTATTAAAATGTAACGCTTTCAAAAAACATCTAATATATAAGGTGTCCCATTGGGAAAATGTTAATTATATATCATTCCTCCTTTGTTTTGATAAAAACATTTTCCTAAAAAAATTTTTGGGATGCCTATTTTACTATTGGAGACTGTCCATAAGGGAGGAAAGGCTGTAGCCTCCAAAGAAAAAATGTAAATAACCAATAAATTAAAAATAATATTTTGTATTAAAACCAATCTAAAAAAATAATAAAAATCCAAGTCTTAATTTTATTAATTTCCCGTTGCCAATTGCCTGACACTAAGTCGCTCGAATTCGCGACCATAAATTTTTAACGGTGATTTACGTGGCGAGAATCATTTTCGCCCTGACCGTCTGCCTAAACCTGCAGCCGCCGCGTCGTATTTCCCCACTGGCGAGCTATTTCATACGTATTTAAGCAATGCGGTTGCCTTTGGAGTGAGCGTGTCCTTTGGTCCAGCAGAGGGTGACCACATTCCTGCTGGAAGCATCCGCAAGGGCACGGTGACATTCTAGTACCAGACCCGAGGTGTAGCGTGGTCTCCTCAGGGCTAGTAGTGTCTGTCTGCAATCCGTATAGATAAACACGACCTTATCAGTGATGTTCCTACTGATTATTTCTTTTGCAGCTGTGGTTATGCCTGTGAGCTCAGTTTGGAGCACACTTGGCAACTCACCCATAGCCCATTTGATATTTAAGTTTAGAGATCTAGAATAGATTCCACATCCTGTACCTTCTTTTGTTTTCGAACCGACTGTGTAGATGTTGATTACGCCTCCCACGTTTGTGTTCGATTCTCCCTTGATGTCGATTTTGCCTGCAGTAGTGGAAGCCAACCTATCGCCTTAATCCACAAGCGACCTCTCTGTGCGCCAACTCCTACATCGGGCATTTTTCCTACAGTGCGGAGGCGCAGTAGAACCGTCACAACAACCTCCTTGACGAATATGTCAAGGGGTGTGAGGTTTAGGATTACCTCCATGGCCTGGTTGGTGTTATTCTGATGGCTCCAGTGATGTTGAGACAAGCTAATATCTGAACTTGGTCCAGTTTTCGGATGACTGTCGTCTGTTGGGCTTTCTGTCCCCAGACGATAGCACCGTAGGTTAGCATAGGTCTTATGACCTATAAAGTTTCGTGTTATTTAGGTATATATAAGGTTGTTTTTAGCCAATAAAAAATGTTCAAGTGGCCCATTAAAAACAACATAAAATAAATTTATTGGTTAATGCCGGCTCTGTCTTGTATTTTATTATATCCGAGCGGTACATTGGGAAAGTCTAGCTGAATTTCGGCTAGAGTGACCTCATTTCGCTATTTATAATTAGCCTAAAAGTAGCACGCATATATTTTTGACACGCACTTTTGGATAATAAAAACCGAGAGAATCAATTAAATTTGGGTAGGATCCTTTTTCGTGTAGGAACACTTACATTTCCACATAAATTGCGAAACTATATACAAGGCATCACATAAAAAATAAAAAAACGGGCCAGAAAGAGGGCAACTGAAGATAAAAATATAAAGACTTAAGTCTTTTTTGGGAGGTAAGGGGTCCAGGGGTTCCCATTTTTTAAACAAATTAAAATAATTTTGAAAAATATTTAAATTTCTTACCTACATTATGTCAAAGATTTAAAAATCTGTATATAATACGCGATCTAGGAGAAGTTAGCGAACCTGGGTACATGTTGCCACAATTCCCACTTTAATTCACTTGGTTTAAAATATTTAAATTCATTAAAACTTTTTGACAATAACAGTTTCTTAAAATATTTAAACCTTTCTTTAATTTGCTTTTAATGTTCAATTCTTACTTAGTGATGATATTTTGGGTTTTTTAATAAAAAATTTGCACGAAATACAAAGTTTCCTTATTTCCTATATTCTAATGTGCACACAGCCACAATTAAGTTTCATAAACAGGTAATAAGTACCATAAATGGTCAGATCTGGTCGGATTCTGAGAAACAAGTTAAATTTCTGAAGTATTCAAAACCTGACAAAAAATACCTGGCACAAAATCTAAGTACAAATGGTATTTGGTAAGACAATTGCGCGAATAAAACAAAGTTTAAAGCAAAATAATAACACGATTGATAGAACCGTAAATTTACCGATTTTTTTGCAAGTAAATTTTTTCCCTTTTATCCGATAGCAAATTTCGATTTTTGACATTTCAAATGGGGTTATTTATACCTGAGTGGAATTGTCATCCAAAAGGTAAAACGCAAAAACCATTAATATACATAAATAAAAATTTAAGTATTAAAAATACAAAGAAAACAGTGATATTTCTAAAAAAGTCATTACACACGACCAAGAGACACAAGTTGTGCAACTTGATCAAGAGGTATATCTTTATCGATATCATTCACAACCTAAATATTGTATTCAGCAACAATACCATCTTCATGGGAGTGCAATTCAACTTCTTCTAAAGCAAGCAATAGCCAACAAGCAATAATTCGTAGTCGTAAAAATGAACGTATTTTTTCGGAAATCATTTTTTAGTATAAAATTTGAACTGCACAAAAGTATAAGAAATATATAAGAATCTTTGTTTTGATGGTTCTTCTTCTTCTTCTCTGGGACTTTTTGTGCCTTATCTCCCATTATCTTTTATACCAATCCTCCAATTAGTCTTGTTCCTTCTACAAGTCTGTATAACTTCGAGACTGGTTGGTTGATATATTCCTGTGGGCTCATTTCCGTTTGCCCAAATATTTCCTGTCTTTTGTGATTCAATGCTTCACATTCGTACATTATAGGGTAGGCTCTTTCTTCCCCCTTGTCGCACATTCTGCAACTTGGGTCCCCATTGTATGAGCCTATCTTGTGTAGGTGTCCTCTTAGGACACCCTGTTAGTAACCCTACTGTTATGCGAAGTCTTTTCCTACTTTGTCTGAGTAGTTCTTCCTTCGTTCTTTTGGATGGGCTCCTTATGAAGCTTTTTCCATGTCTAATTCTAATGAGGTTTCCCCAGCATTCCTCGTGTTTGTTTCGGATTCATTCCCTGATTTGCCCTCGTGCTGTGGTTTTGGTCACTCCAAAGTATGGTGTGAATGATCCCTGTTTTGCATGCAAGCTCATCCGCTTTTTCGTTGCCTTCTATTCCCGAATGTCCTGGTACCCACAAGAGAGTTACTCTGTTGCGTTTTTCCAGGACTTTCAGTTCCTTTTTGGCATTCCCATGTCAGCTTGGACGTTACCTTGGGGTTTACTAGTGCCCCAGTGACGCTTGGCTGTCTGTTATTATGCAGATCCTCTTGTTTTTATAAGCCCTCCTGTTATTTTTTTTGCACAGTGCAGTAAAGCATATATTTCCGTTTGAAATACAGAACTGTGTGTTCCTAGTGGAATGGAGAATTGTAAATTTCTCATTTCACTGTACACTGTACACGTATTGGAGAATCATCTTATCTGTCCTCTCGTCCCGGATGTTTTCGCCAACCTGACTTTTTATGTTGTTGTGTCCCAAACTAGCGTAGACACCAGTTTGTTTCTCTGGCAGTCGGAAGTAGCTCATTCTTGCCTCTCCCATCACTATGAGGTTAAGTGGTGGAAGGTCTAAGAGACACTCCATGGCTGCTGTTGGGGTTGTTTTAATTGCTCCTGTTATAGCTAAGCAAGCAAGTCTTTGTACCTTGGCCAGTTCTGAACAGCAGTTCTTTGTCGCATTTTTGTCCACCATACCAGTGATGCGTGTGTTATCATAGGAATTCACCATGGTGTATAACCAATAAACCATGTTTGTTTAAGGCCCCATGTTTTCCCATGAGCGCGTCTGATTAACATAAGAGTAATCTCCGCTTTCTTATTTTCTGAAGATGTTGGTTCCAGGTAAGTTTAGAGTCTAGGATGACCCCCAATATTTTACCTCTCCCACAATCTTGATTGTTTCACCTTGTAGGGTCAGGGGTCCTAAGCCCTCTAGATTTCTCCTTTTGGTGAAGGCAACTATGGCTGATTTAGAAGGGTTTATGTTTAGTCCCTCCTTTCTCATCCATCTGGTAACTGCGTTTAGGGCCTGTTGCATTTTATTCCTAACAGTGTTGTTAAATTTTCTTTGGGCCATAATGACGAGATCGTCTGCGTATCCCAATGTTTGGTGCCCTTTAAGTTGAAGGACATTTAGTAGGTCGTCCATGACAAGGTTCCATAGCAGTGGGGACAGAACTCCCCCTTGCGGACATCCTCGCTCAACCCGAGCTACAAGAGTTTCTTCAAGAATTGAAGTATATACTGATCTGCTCTTAAGCATGCAGTCTATCCACCTGCAGCTTGTTGCGTCGATCCCTCTGCGCTTCGATGCGTTTGAGATAGATGTAAGAGACGTGTTGTCAAACGCTCCTTCTATATCTAGAAAGGCACACATTAGTACCTCCTTGTATTTGAGAGCATATTCGGCCTTTTCTACAAGCTTATGTAATGCTGTTTCTGTGGACTTACCTGCTGTGTATGCATGTATGTCCTTATGTAGAGGTCTGTTCGTAAGTGCATTCTCCCTGATGTGCCTATCCAGTAACCTCTCTAGGGTCTTTAGCACGAACGACATCAGACTTATTGGTCTTAAAGCTTTTGCCCCATCCTGTCCGGTTTTCCCAGGTTTGGGGATGAATGCTACTCTGATTAGTCTCCAGGTTGTTGGTATATAGCCCAGAGCTAGACTGCCTCTTAAAAGTAGACACAGACAATTTGTTTTGATGGTTAAAACGCATTCTTTTTTTTTTGATATTTCCAAAATTTCCAATATTTCCGAGACACGTTCGGAAATTTCCAATATTTCCATTTCCATGGAAATATTTTCAATGGAAATATTTATATTAACAACAATAACTGTGACACGTCAACTCACAACTGTAAAAATATAGTTTTTTTAAGTTTACAAATAAAAATAAAATATTGTCAAACACATTTTTGCTGTATCTGACTAGAAGTCAATTACATCACATCATTGATTGATAGGTCATTAATGGGCTTCCATTATGTGTAAAACGTGGTAATTTTCCCAGACTCCATGTAACGCTGATCATAAACAGAATGACATGCATTAACCGTTTTATTAATACTTTTTCGAATAAAGATATCCCGAAAATAAATTACTTTTTAAGAGGCTTATTTATGCTAAATGTGCTGGAAAAGAAAGACTTTGCATACGTTTGTGGTCCGTTGAGCCGAATATTTGAGTCGAGAGTTGTGTCTGTCTGTTTGTTTGTAAGCGCTATAACTCCTAAACAAATGGTAATATATTAATTTCAGATTTGGGATTTGTGTAATACTTACAAAAAGTAAGCGACGTTTGAGCGATATTGCATACAGAAGGGAATGAAAGGAAAAAGCTGAGATACTCCTTTCGAGTCAGAAAGTCTTCCCCTTCTAATCTGTATATTCTGTATCACAAAACAGAATTTCTTCCAGGTTGGATTGCACAAATTTTTTATTTCATATGTATCCACAAAACGAAATCAAGGGGAGATAAATCGGGTGATCTTGCGGGTCATTCGATAGCACCGCTTCTCCCAAACCATCTACCAAGTAGAAACTTTTCATCCTGAAAATGTTGTACAGAATGCATAATGGTGAGGGGCCCTGTCTTGCTGTTGCTTGTTTTCCATAATTTTCCATATCTGGAAAATACCGCCTTCCACAATTTTTAACATGCTTGATTCCATTCAAAGAAAAGCCCTTCCCATTTTTAATCATTCCAGTCTTAAGAAGGCATTCTTTATCTTGCCCACCGACGAGCTTCAACCTCTAAAATATTAAATCCCGTGGTTATAAACTGCGTCTTACTTCGCTTAGAACATCAAAGTTCGTTTGTATTTAGGCTTTTAACCTTTATGAACTGTCCCAAGATAAAAAGAAATGCGGGGAAGGTTAAGAGTATTTTTTAAGTGGAGGATTTTAGTAACTGTTTATTTTTTAATTCTTTCGATAAATATTGAACTGAGCTTTGTAAATGTGGAAAGCTGGGCTTTGTAAATGTGAAAAGCTAGACTTTTTTTACACCTTCATTTTTTTGCTAAGGTTTTATCAACAGAATTTCCTTTGTATTACTAAAAAAAGTCTTGGGCAAACATTTCCAGTTTTCTGCATCTTCTCCGTAAAACTAATGTGTGGCGACTGTTTATTGACACTTTTAAGATAAGTCTTAAGACAACTTTATTGTTTAATGAAAGCAAACAACCATCTGTTCGCGTGGGTCAGGCTGTAAATGTCAAAAAAATAAACAAGAACATGCGTAAATTACTTCACAGCATAAATAAAACCCGAAGATTATAAATGAAATATCTGTGGTGTCGATCTAAAAGTTGTGCATTACTTACAGAACTGCTACATCAAGTACTTTTGTCTTTAAAGAATGGCCATTTTGTAAACCCATCGTATTCGGACTGAAAAATATTCTTATTGAACCCGTAGTAAACCAACAGAAAATTTATTTACCTAAAATATAAAAAAATTTTTTAGAAAAGCCTTAAATAAAGAAGCAAATGCTTTTCTTTATTTGAAACAGGAATTCTCCCGTGTAAGTGAGACAAAGCTTAAAAAGGAACTTTTGCCTGAAAATTTACGTAAATTGCATTTTCTTTATTTCCATTTGTAGTTTTCCCTGACAATTTAGGTTCATTTTTCGATGACGACAGCGGCACCTATAAATTGCTCAAATGGAAAAACGCTATAGCGGAAAATTGACCCCAAGCATGTTAGCGGCCCAACTAACATTTTTTTGTTTTTTAATGGTAACGGTTACGTTTCGATTATTTTAAAAAACTTAAGAATCTCCCAATGGTTCGCGAAACGTTTTCGTTACTCTTATAAAACCCTTATAGCACTTAAATGGAGAATCTTATGAAGGTAACGGTGACTAAATTTTAGTACCATATAAAACCTTTCCTCTCCATTTATTTGTAACTAAGAGGTTGTCGTAACCTTTATAAATCATAAATAAGTTTATAGCGGCAAGGAATACATTTTGGTTACTGCTATAAAACCTTAATACTTTCCTTATAAACTTCTTGACCTACAGTGTTTATAAACACCAAATAAAAAAGCCCTTTTTAAGCTTCATCTCCTTCTACATCGTTTGTTTACAATATGTTCTATTTCAAGTCCTTGTCATTATTATTCTGCTTTTACTCTAAAGTTGACAGCAATGGATTTTTACTTTGATATTATCATAATGGCGTATTAAATAATTATTGCAAAAACTTAAATACTCTGAGAATTTTCTATGAGGACTTAATTTTAGTTGGCACGAAAGATTTATCGAGTAACTTTACATTTTACCCTTCCTAAAACTAAAGCGCCCCCCTAAGGGGCTCTCTAAAAATTTATTTTTGTAAAAACTTCAAAATTAAAATATGTCTCATGATTTGTTTTTTGCAAATAAACTGCCCAACATTTCTTAACCCCAATGTTTTTGAAGAAATACGTCTTTTAGCTTCAGTAGTCCTATGGCTTAAAATGAAATATTCTTCTTTTTGTGTAAATGTTTTGTCAATTCGAACACAAACATAAAAATGGCCGCCAATAGGGAGCCCCTATATTTTAAGGCTAATAATAAAACACCTTAAAAACTTTTATAAAACTTACCTAATTGTCTTATGGAAATATTACTCTTGCAATAAAACCTTACGTGCTTTTGTAATACTTATAGTTTTATAAGTTACCAAAAAGGTATTTATAGAAACCTTCGTTACCGGTATAAAACCAGAAGTAACCGGAAAACCAATTGAAAGCTATTAGTTCTCAAATGTCAAATGTCAATTGCATGACCATAATCATTTTCGGCAATTTGAGTTGTGGAGTTTACCCTTTGGGTTTTCAAAATATTTGGGGTTTTTGGAAAAAAACCCCATTTTTAATTTTTTCCTTTTTTTTTTTTTTTTTTTTAAACCCAAACTTTAAATAAAAAACCAAAAAAATTATTAAAATCTTCCAAAAAAAATTTTTTTTTGGGTTTTTTCAAAAATTTTTGGGCCCCAAAAAATTTAAAAAAATTTTTTTTTATTTTAAATTTTTGGTTTTTTAAAAAAAAAAAAAAAAAATTTTTTTTTTAAAAAAAAAAAACCTTAAAATTTTTTAAAAATTGTAAAAAAAAAATTTTTTTTTAAGGGAAATTTTCCTTTTAAAAAAAAAAAAAAAAAAAAAAAAAAAAAAAAAAAAAAAAAAAAAAAAAAAAAAAAAAAAAAAAAAAAAAAAAAAAAAAAAAAAAAAAAAGGAAGATTTATCACCTAATGGTGCTTCGCAAAATATTCTTTTTAGCGAACTTTCTATAAATATATATTTACCTCCAGCCGGCTTTTTAAAAATTTTTAAAAATAAAACTATGTATCATTTTTAAAGTTAAAAAATTTGCGAACTCTAATAATATTATTATTTATTGTTTTTTATGGTACCCTATCTATCACGTCTCAGTCATCGGTATCATAAACTAAAAGAAAAACAAATTTTGGTCAATAAAATATCTGAATGTTAATACTTATTACCTCAGAAAGTAATGATAAATTACTTATACGGTAGATAAGGATATCGGAATGTTAATTGTATTGCTTGACAAGGAGGGCGCTTCTGTAACATGTGTGCCTAGAAATTTTAATCTTCAGACTATAATATGTCCCCATTATCCGCTAATGATAGAAAAAATTGGGGCCCAAATTAGCGATGGGGGAAAAATTGATTAAATGTTTTTTGATGACATGATGGATACGTCTATTAATAAAAGGCACAAAGAACCATCTAACTGTGATGCACCAGTAATGGTTTTTTCAAGAAATGGCGTATGTTAGCACAACTATTTCTCCTTGCAGTAGCTGAAAACCTTACAACTAAAAATATGAAGCCGTAGAAGCACTTAGCCAAAAATTTTCAAATATTATTGAAATGGTTTAAAATAACATATCACCAGACTCAACAAACATTATCGTTCGACTAAATAAATGTCTTGAAGAAATTAAAACTCCTACAGAACAATAACATGCATTTGCTAATATAAAAAATATTCGGCGTGGAAAAAAAATTAACCTTCACGTCTGGTTCCAAAAGGATTCAGGCTGGATGGCCGCCAAAAATGAAAATCTTAATAGAAAACGCAGAGCCTCAAGATCCTTAAGTGAAGCGGTCCTTGTTAATAGACGTAGTGCTAAATCTCACTAATGTATAGGTATTTTATTATATTCTGTTTTATCTTCATAATTTTATTTTATAACAACTGTGCCCGTTTTTTTAAGCTTAATGTTGTTTTATTTATATGAGTTTATTTTCATCACGTATTTAAAAAAAGTGTATTTTTTTGTAATAATTAAACAAATTAAATACTAAATGAACTGGTTTGATTTCCACTTTAATTCTAAGAATTTAAAATATACAACTGTGATACAACCTACATTTGAGAATTTTTGACAATTTCCCCACAAAAAACCTCCTCGTGATGTAGTTAAAATTATCTGTCAAAACGTTATTATGCTTATGCTTTTTGTTATTATAAAGTTATAGGTTGGTTCTACAGAAACGGGACAATTTAGAAAACCAGCCTTTTCATTAAAATAACTTTTTAAAAAAATAATTTTTGGTATAAGTTAGTAAGGTTTATAATAGGATTTATTTTATTTTCTACATTAAACATATTTATATTTAAAAATTTTATTGATTAAATGCTATTTTTGTCAATTTTCTTTTAAAAATATCAACTCCGAGGTTGCAACCAGGTAGGTTTTTCTTCAATAAATATATGTAAAACAGTGCAATCAAAATATAAATACGAATTGCTCAGAAATTTTAACAAAATAATGGTTGTTAAACACATAGAAGTATACAGGGCTGCCTAAAAAATACAGAATATGTTTTAATAATGGGCTAAAATTTGCACCGTAGATTCACAAAGTCAAATTCTCGAAAATTCTCGGCAAACAAAGCACACCCCACTTTAAAGGTCCAGACCCAACGCAAGAACTTGTTTAGTTTCGTAGGAAGCATAGAAGAGTGAACACGTATATTTTATTTATTTATTTTTTGGCGGTATCTTATTGTTACAAAGGTAAGATTATGTTTTTATACAATCAACACCGACTCTCAGGCCTTGATTCTATTTTTTGTTTTTTAGCAATATTATTTTTTTTATGGCATGCCTTTAACCTATAGGATGCATCAAATATTTTTAAAGTGTAAAGTTTTTAACATTTGCTATCGTTTTTTTCGGATTTTTACAATAATGTCAACTCCGAGGCAAACAACTCCGAAGCCTAAACGTGCCTCGGTGTTGATTGCTGGCGTCGGAGTTGATTCTTATATAATTTAGTCCTAACAGTATATTAAATATTTATTAGAAAAATGCCAAAACAAACTACAGAAGAAAAAAAGAGGAAAAGGAAAACAGAGTTACAGCGTTTAAGAAGATTAAAGAAAAAAATAACCCAGAGGCATATGCACGTTCCAAACAAAAGGAAAGGGAAAGATGAAAAAACGTGTGGAACAAAGAAAATATAAAAAAAATCTGATTTATCAAGACGGGAGCAAAAGCAAAAGATCAATGTGGGTAACAAGCGCAAAAAGACATAGAGAAAAAGTTTAAAAAATTAAAGTAGATGAAATGCGCTTTTTAGAAGAAACAACACCTCCATCGTCCCCTATAATACTTAATGACCGGCCAAGTACTAGCAGGCAAGATTTGGGTAGAAGAAGAGTAAGACGAGATCGCGCAAAAGCATACAACACGATTTCATTACTTAAAGCTCAGTTAAGCTTAAGTAATAGTAAACTCTCAAAATATAAGTCAAAATATTTTCGATTGAGAACAGCTTTCAAGAAGAAATCTAATACTCCCAACTCTAAAGTTGTTACAAACATGTTAGGTAAAATCACAGTTCCGGATGAAGTGAAAAAGAAGCTACTCTTTCATGAGGTACTTACAAGTCAAATATTAACGAACCTGAAAGGGATTACAAGACGAAACAAAAGAAAATCTGTTAGAAACATTTTAACAGGAAGCCTCATAAAAAAGTATAGACTACTTGGTAAAATGAATTTTTTAAGCTACAAAGAACAAAGGAAGATCAAAACAAAAACCGCAAATAAGAAAACTATTGAAATACATAGAAAGGTAAGAGAGTTTTTAAACGCGATGAAACAAGTAGAATGTGTCCTGGAAAAAATGATACGATCACTAGACGGGGTATAAAAAAGCCAAAACGACTACTAAATAAACCTCTTAAGCTCCTTCACAAAGACTCTATGATTGAAACCAATATTTTAATAAGTTATTCCTATTTTTGTCGAATGAAACCACTTTGGGTGGTTTTTCCTAATAAAAACAAACGTGACACATGCCTTTGCACTACTTGTGAAAATGTTGAGCTGCTTGTTAAAAAGCTTAAAATATTAAATCTAATAAAAGAAAATTTAGCAGAAATGATATACAAAAGCATATGCTGTCAAATCATGACAGAGGCATGTTTAGAGAGAAAATGTTTAAACTGTGTACATAAGAAAATAGAATTTAATGAACATGTTTCCGGAGATAATGTTACATACTGGAAATGGATACTTAATACAGAAATAATGGTAGTATCCGGAAAAAAAATGAAAATAAAATCAACCAAGAAAGAAATGGTTGAAACATTTACATCTTCATTTGAAAGTTTCATGCAACACATATCTAACACAAATCATCAATACCAAATTCTCGAAAAAATTTAAAAAGAACTTGACGGAAAATTAAACACATGGACTTTTCAGTTTGTTTGCAAATATACCAGAGAAATATAGACAATGCATTTTGGAGGGTCTAAACAACAAGCTGTGCTGCACAAATCGTAGCATATTACTTGAGTACTCAAGGCGAAGTAACTCATTAATCTTTCTGTACGATATCGGAGAATCCCCGCAAAGATCCCTTAGCAATTGTTCACCTCAAGGCAATTTTTAAAAAATTGGATTCTCTTGTACCCAAAATGACAAAAATTAATTTTGTAAGTGACGGGCCATCGACACAGGTACCGAAATTTTAAGATGTTTTATTTGTTCAGTGTCGAATTACCAAAAATGTTGCCAAAGACTGTTACAACTCTGACATGGAACTGTAACTGGAAAAGTAAAAAAATAGTTGTTTTGTTTTACCCGACATTGACGATATTTCGGTCGTAGATAGATGTGATATAGAAATTAAATTGGAAACTCCTATAATAGACAAAAGGGGTCATTACTTTTTTAAAGAAACATTTAAAAATTATAAGTACCTGTGTTAATATTTTTTTAAAGATTTTATTTATTTTTATTTTCCAAAAAAATAGGTTGATTTGAGATAGTTACAGCGTTCTGACTAAAACGGAAAAAAATTTTTTTAGTTACCATGTTATGTCAAATAGTATTATTAGGTTTATTAGAGGGTCTATTTTTTACGAATAATGTTTTTTACTTATTCTGGTAATAAAATAAATGAAAATGTTCATAAATGATGTTTTTGTTTTTCTTGAATTGTCAACTCCAAGTTTTTTTTTAATTATTTAACAAATATACAAGTACTTACATCACTTGTAAAAACGAAGAATGTTTATTTAATGAAATAATATTTCTGTATACTTGTTGCAATAATCGTCAACTCCATAGAAAGTCAACAACTCCGAGGGCCCTTTTAAACTTTGATAATTTTGAAAATTATTGAGATATGATCTCTGCTGCCTATATGGCCCGTAAATAAGTTTAAATATAGTCATATAGAAAAGTTTTAAGGTATTTTAAGATAAATTAAGAAACTACACATCCGAAATTGTCCCCTATTTAAGGAATGAGCCATATTTAAATTCAGCAATTTATAGTAGATTCAAAAACAAACAAAAAGGAAATATCTGGGAGCAAAAAAAAATTGCGATGCAGATTAGTAATTATCATTGACTACTACAAGCCAGTCTAAAAATGTATTTTTAAAATTCTATACACACGGACTGTTATGAAATGCAACAAAATCATTCATTAGATATTTCTAAATACATCTCTCTCGCCTTTATTTTGGTTGTTGAGCAACAACTCGCATGTAATGTTTTTCACTGTGACCTCGATTTTTGTTATTACCGGAAACCATTTTTGTCTAATACAGTGGCGTTTTTAGCTTCTGTTGCTTTTATGGCTCGGGTCTGAATTCCTTTTTTAACAGGCGGCGTAAAACGGTGGTAAAAACCTTTAGTTGAAATTATATCGGTAAAAGTAGATGTTTGAATGGCAGTATATTTTTGGTTCTGTTTCAAAAACGTCAGAAAATACTTCTTTAAACCTCTAAAAAGGCGCGTTTACACCAAAGTTGACAACAATATTGTTTGTAGAAAACTAAAAGTTGTCAACTAAAAGTTGCTTTTTTTTAAATTAGAGCAACAAGTGGAAGATTTTTGGTAGAAAACTAAAAGTTGCTCTTCTCACATTTAGAGAAACAAGTGAAAAACTTGTTGCCAAAGAATTAGCGCGAAAGGTTTAGGCAGTAGTTCTCCACATACTTTTTCTACAAGTTGCTTATGCAAAGCGTGCAGCAACAAAGCTTCCACTTTTAGTTGTCAACTTTTTTTGATATTTTTAAAAGGCGCGTTTACACCAAAGTTGACAACTAAAAGTTAACAAAAAAATGCCTTTAGAAAACTAAAAGTTGTTAACTAAAAGTTGCTTTTCTTAAATTAGAGCAACAAGTGGAAGATTTTTTGTAGAAAACTAAAAGTTGCTCTTCTCACATTTAGAGAAACAAGTGAAAAACTTGTTGCCAAAGAATTAGCGCGAAAGGTTTTTAGGCAGTAGTTCTCCAGTTCTCCACTATTTTTCTACAAGTTGCTTATGCAAAGCGTGCAGCAACAAATCTTCCACTTTTAGTTGTCAACTTTTTTTGATATTTTTAAAAGGCGCGTTTACACCAAAGTTGACAACTAAAAGTTAACAAAAAAATGCTTTAGAAAACTTAAAAAGTTGCAACTAAAAGTTGCCTTTTCTTAAATTAGAGCAACAAGTGGAAGATTTTTTGTAGAAAACTAAAAGTTCTCTTCTCACATTTAGAGAAACAAGTGAAAAACTTGTTGCCAAAGAATTAGCGCGAAAGGTTTAGGCAGTAGTTCTCCAGTTCTCCACTAGTTTTCCACAAGTTGCTTATGCAAAGCGTGCAGCAACAAATCTTCCACTTTTAGTTGTCAACTTTTTTTGATATTTTTAAAAGGCGCGTTTACACCAAAGTTGACAACTAAAAGTTAACAAAAAAACGTCTTTAGAAAACTAAAAGTTGTTAACTAAAAGTTGCTTTTCTTAAATTAGAGCAACAAGTGGAAGATTTTTTGTAGAAAACTAAAAGTTGCTCTTCTCACATTTAGAGAAACAAGTGAAAAACTTGTTGCCAAAGAATTAGCGCGAAAGGTTTAGGCAGTAGTTCTCCAGTTCTCCACTACTTTTCTACAAGTTGCTTATGCAAAGCGTGCAGCAACAAATCTTCCACTTTTAGTTGTCAACTTTTTTTGATATTTTTAAAAGGCGCGTTTACACCAAAGTTGACAACTAAAAGTTAACAAAAAAATGTCTTTAGAAAACTAAAAGTTGTTAACTAAAAGTTGCTTTTCTTAAATTAGAGCAACAAGTGGAAGATTTTTTGTAGAAAACTAAAAGTTGCTCTTCTCACATTTAGAGAAACAAGTGAAAAACTTGTTGCCAAAGAATTAGCGCGAAAGGTTTAGGCAGTAGTTCTCCAGTTCTCCACTAGTTTTCTACAAGTTGCTTATGCAAAGCGTGCAGCAACAAATCTTCCACTTTTAGTTGTCAACTTTTTTTGATATTTTTAAAAGGCGCGTTTACACCAAAGTTGACAACTAAAAGTTAACAAAAAAATGTCTTTAGAAAACTAAAAGTTGCTTTTCTTAAATTAGAGCAACAAGTGGAAGATTTTTTGTAGAAAACTAAAAGTTGCTCTTCTCACATTTAGAGAAACAAGTGAAAAACTTGTTGCCAAAGAATTAGCGCGAAAGGTTTAGGCAGTAGTTCTCCAGTTCTCCACTAGTTTTCTACAAGTTGCTTATGCAAAGCGTGCAGCAACAAATCTTCCACTTTTAGTTGTCAACTTTTTTTGACATTTTTAAAAGGCGCGTTTACACCAAAGTTGACAACTAAAAGTTAACAAAAAAATGTCTTTAGAAAACTAAAAGTTGTCAACTAAAAGTTGCACTTCTCAAATTAGAGCAACAAGTGGAAGATTTTTTGTAGAAAACTAAAAGTTGCTCTTCTTAAATTTAGAGAAACAAGTGGAAAACTTGTTGCCAAAGAATTGGCGCGAAAGGTTTAGATAGTAGTTCTCCACTAGTTTTCTACAAGTTGCTTGTCCAAAGCGCGCAGCAACCAATCTTCCACTATTAGTTGTCAACTTTCTTTGATCTTTACCGACACTCCGCGGGAAACTAAAATTAAGTGGAAGATTTGTCTCTCCACAAGTGGAAGACAGAAAAAGTTGCTGTATTTTGTAGAAAAAGCAACAAATTGCCGCAACTTGTGGAAAACTAAGTGGAAGACTTTGGTGTAAACGCGGCTTAACTTTTAATAAAGAAATTATTTCTATTTCTACCTGTAAAGCAAAGGTTGAACTCTGTGTCTAACAAACTGCTGCTAATTATACTCTTAATCCTACTGTTAGTGTGCCTTTTTCTTATAAAATGTTCAAAATTATATTAAATGTCAAGCGGACTAAGGGAATCCTTTTTCTTTTAATAACAAAAACCCTCTGAGCTGAATGACATACCAACAACGGTGTTAACATTGTTCCCAAGTTTAAAAGTATTTAGAACAACACATAATTATACGTGACAGACAGTTTGTATTCCATCACAAAAATCCACAAAAGATCTTTATTCATTTGATTCACATAAGTGAAACAAACCCTTTGGTAAAACCCACATCCTTACTATAGACATATCCAAGGCTTCTGACCAGGTTTTATAAGAGGGGCTCCTTAAAAAATGTTCTTTCTGTGGTCTTCCTCTAAACTTTGTAGATACATCTAGATAGATCTCATAAAAAAAAACAGCTTTTCTAGATGGTCACTCTTCTAGCTTTTAGCAAAATAATGCTGGGGTAGACCAGGGCTCAGTACTGGTACCAACTCTATTTCTCCTGCACATCAACGACTTTTTCTTCTCAATGATTCCTAATAATACTACCAATCATATAATATTCAGTTTTTCAAAACATTCTGTTAGCCTGACTTGAAAAACAAGCTCAGGGTAGTGCAGATATCTTTCACAGAACCTTCTGTTTCCAGGAATAAGTCAATACAATTTCTCTTCTAGCAGCTGAAAATAGAGCAGCACGTACCTTCATCCCTAAAGTGTCTGGACAGAAGAACCATATGCCTGCCATACCAAAATTTGTGATAATCTACGTTAGTACTTCAGCTTTAAAAATTCGTGAACTACCCCAACAAAAAAAACTTTTTTCTTCTTTACATTAACGATCTTCTCTCTTTCAAAAGTATGATTCTAATCTTTAGGTATTAATAAACCGCCACTTGCTTCACTTAAAGGCACCCAACCCTGTAACGGTACTTTGAGTATTTTTTAAAAATATTTTATAATTTTTTTGTAATAGAGAACTTCATGTATTTGAGCATTAGAAATTTTACACAGAAAATCGGCACCCTCGACATTTTTTTTTAATTAATTCTTTTGTTACATTGTTCCTGTAACCGTAAAATAAAAAGATTTTCGAATTTTCGTAGAAGCTTTAATTAATTTTACTGTCCTATTTCAAACACAGTAAAAACTGCAGTTTCTCGTCCAGAAATAATATTTTAAACTTCCTATAAAAAGTACATAGAGAAGCAACATCGGAATTTGGCAATCAATAAATTTTTCAAAGTGACCTTCTTGTCAGACCAACCTATCCTGTAGGTTACGTAACGCTAAAACAGGTTTAGCAGAGTCCAGTTTTTGAACAATGGACCCAACACATAAGCTTGAATAACCAAAGCGTCTAGAGTAGTTTCGATTATTTATTTACTAAATAAAAAATTGCATTTTCTAAAGCTAAAAATGTTTAAATAAACTACACAAGCTCTAATTGTCATGAAAGTTTAACAGTCGATACAGGCAATATAATTGACGCCGTTAATCAGGTCTAGATTACGCGATACTTTGCGCTTGGATCTCCAGAATTGTTTCTAAGACAACTTAAAGATACTTAGCACATTTTAAGTTACACTATATGCATGCCTCCACGCACCATCTCGCCGAACAATTTAGCTGACTAAGATAGTCCAAAGATTTCTCTGCCATCTACCCTTGGGGTCCTACCTCCTTTCCTTTTATAACTGACGCCGTTAACCAGGTCTAGGAGATTTGTCTTTTTCAACAGACTTCTTTCCTACCTAAACTTTGCGCATAAATCTCCAGCTTCCTTTCTCAAGACAACTTCAAATACTATGCACATTCCGAGGTTACAATAAGCATTAGCACTACAGTTTAGCTGACTGGGATAGTCCAATAGATTTCTCTGCTATTACCCTTGGGTTCCGACCTGCTTCTGAGTTTAAGTCCCTTCTTGCTCAAATGACAGTAAATCTTTTGGTTCCTTTGTCAACAACCGCAGTCAAAACTTATGTACTAATTCTTTTTTACCCCTTATCTTTGAAGATTAAATTATTTGTATCTCTGAAGTAAAAACCTAACAAGTTGTTGTCAGTTCTACACTTTATTCTCTTGTTCATCTGCCTCCTTCTTCTTCCCTGGGAGCCATCTAGGTTTACTACTGGAGGCAGCGCAGCCTCTTGGGATGTTTGTGCTTAATCTCCCATTATCTTTTATACCAATCCTCCCATTAGTCTTGTTCCTTCTACAAGTCTGTATAACCCCGAGACTGGTTGGTTGATATATTCCTGTGGGCTTATTTTCGGTTGCCCAAATAATGCCTGTCTGATTTAACACTTCACATTCGCACAGGATATGGTAGGCTGTTTTTCCCCCTTGTCGCACATTCTGCAATTTGGGCATCTGCCTTGTTTAACAGTTGCTTCTATTCCTAATAAAATATACAAAATCACATTTATGGTTATAGCAAAACAAGCACATCCTTCCTTCTCTTAATACCAGGAAATCCTCTGGACAGGATGATATACCAGCAATCGTTTTAAAAAATATGCTTCTAAAATTGTGGCTATCATCACCTTATAACAAGGAAGTTTTTTTACGTAGCTAAAAGTCTATCCGAAAGCAACCTAGCCCGAAAAAGGGATCCAATAGTATCCCTTTTAATTATCGACATCTTACTTTTCTCTCACTGGTTAGATAAGTAATAAAATAAGAATTAATTTCCAAATTCTAAAGTATTTTTTTTATTTGTATTACATAACCGAAGGAAATCCCTTGAGTTCTTCAGCGAATCCCATATAGTTGCTGCTGAAATATCTTAAACTTTAGGACTAGGTATGGCACGATTCGCTCCCAAACTAAGTTTTTCCTACGATCTTCAGCTAAACTTGTTTCTTGACTCACCAGTTTTCTTTAGGTTTGACGTATGTATATGTGTTATTACAAATGGTCACTCTTCTAGCTTTCAACAAATTATTGCTGGAGTAACCCAGAGCTTAATACTCGAACCAACTGTATTTTTATTTCACCCCAACGTTCTTTTCTTCTCCACGATTAATCATATTTAGTTTTGTTGACGATAGTTCCTTTCACTCTAATATTAAGTTTCTCTAGCCTGATTTAGTACCCCAGGCCCCTGGAACCAACTGTTCTTTTTCACATCAACGTTCTTTTCTTCTCCACGATTAATATTATTTAGTTTTGTTGACAATAGTGCAATTCACTCTAATATTTAGTTTCTCTAGCCTGATTTGGAAAACCACCTGTGTGCTGATATCTCTTCTATATATATTTTCACGGCATTTGCTTGGAAGAATTACCCAAAGCAATTCCACTGCTAGCTAGGGGTCTTTCCTTCACCTCCCAACTACAACTTCATAAACTACCTTCTTTCCTTCACTTAGGACACCCACAGTATGGTATACTTAGGCTTTCTCAAGACCGGATACCAAATAATTCATAAAGTCAGCCCATTTTGATCGTAAAAAAAGAAGAAACATGATTAAAATATCAACCTTCATTCCTTTTATTAATTTTCCTTAAAATAATATCGCTTAAAGATAATAGGTTACTTATTTTACTGAGTATGACACTTATCAAATTGAAAATTAATACTGTTGGGCAGTTGTGTCACCAACAAACGAAACATTCGGAAATGGGAAAGCCCGTTTTTCCTCATTTAAAAACTCCAAAACGTAAAGCTTTATAAAACCCTTAAAGTGTGCTTTTTGTGAAGATTACAAGGCTCCCCTCTGAGGGTGGAAAATAATAAGAAAAGTTCGAAGACATTCTAAAGAAATACAGCTTCTAGATAAGGGGATGAAAGCACAATAAAAATGGACAAAAAGATTATTTCAAAAAGCTCTAATAAATCAATACAATCCTGAACTCGCCCTGAAAAAAAATCTTAGGGTAACCAATATTTCTAAGTTCATAAATTGAACTTACTCTAGACGTTTTAGATGGTCAAACATAAAAATCCCACATGGTTTATAAAATATTCCATTAGTTAGTTGGGTTGAGATGCAAAAAGGAAAAGAGTTGGTTCAGGCATTATATAAAACAAGATTACAAGGTCAGAACTTCCTCGTTTGATGAGATGTGAATTTTTGGCGCATATTAAAATAAATAGTTCGGTAAGGTTGCTTTCGGAATGTAAGATGGATAATTGTCAGCAAAAATTTGATAAATGCGATGGTTTCCAGTACAATTTTTTAACGTGTATCTTCAACATATCTTTAAAGGTTATAAAAGGAAAGCTCTTTGAGCACAACCTAAATTAAATTTAATTTTTTTCAAATATAAGGAGGGTTTTAATATTACCTGACGAATGGTAGCAATTCAGTTTTAAAACTATTGCAGTGCAACTAGAAGGCGAAAATAACGTCATAGTCGCTTTAAACTTTTTCACTTAATAGTTATCAAAATAAGGACAATGCAGAAGAGTGTGTATATGACAAATTAATTATCGTAGCAGAGCGCTTTCGTCTAAACAGCCAGTATCAGCCTACATATGCCAAATAAATTACATTAAACATTAATAAAAACCAGCATAGCAAGGATGCCCCCTTCTTTCTCTTTTAAAAAAAATAAAATTAAAATGTTATTTTTGTTAAAATTTTAAGACCGATACTATTCTGGTCTTAATTAATTTTGAATTTAATTTGTTTGGCATGTATGAAAGCCGTTTGTTTAGACCTCTTGTGTGAAAAGTAGCATTAATAATGGCTCTTTAGTCGAAAGCGCTCTGCTATAATTAATTTGTAATATACACCTTGATTCTCAGTCTTCTGCATTTTCCTTATTTTCATTACGTGTACTTAGCTACATTAATCATTAATAAAGGGCGGAATATATGCAAATTGCATACATATGCATTTTTTGCATATTTTATTCAATTTCGCAAAACATTGCATATTTCTAGAAAAACTATATTTTTGTGGATATTTGCATATTTTTCCAATATCTATTTATGGGTATAACCAAGATTATGAGAGCTCGTTCGCTGCGGCGGCGGTCGTAAACTTATTAAACAAATTTACGGGTTTACCTGCAAGTAGGGTAGAGCCCAACCACATTCGTTAAATGACATCTATTGGGGTTTCAGGGATGGTCTGTGAAAAAACTTTTAAATAGATCAACAGTTGAAAACATCTATGCATAAAGCCAAGTTGCAAAAAATGAAATCTAGGCCTGTTCAGCAGTCGTTAAAAACCGCATTTCACAATGTTGGAGACAAAACGAGAAGCGAAAAGAAGGTGTTTTGTGAAGACATATGCAAAGCTTTAGTTGCTGCAAATATCCCTTTAAAAAACTTCAAAATACCCAATTCAGAGAATTTTTGACAAAAATATTGTAACCAAAACATTTCTAATGAATCTACTCTAAGAAAGACAAAAGTGGGTGCAGTATACAAAACCGTAACAGAGGAAATTAAAGTTTCACTAAACGATGACAATTTTTATATTATTGTTGATGAAAGGGCAGATGCGTGTGGTCGATATATCGCACATCTTATAATTGGAGCCCTACGAGAAGATGAACCAAGGAAACCCTACTTAATAGCTTCAAAAGAGTTAGACAAAGCTAACAATGTGACTGTTACTCGTTTTATTTAACAGTTTTTATTTTATTTTTTCTTACCAATTTCAGTTCCAGTAGAATAGTTCTTAGTGTTTTTATCTGATGCAGCATCGTACATGGTGAAAGTGGGCCAAAACTTAAAAATATTTTATCCCAATGTGGTGTATGTCATTTGTCTTCTTCGAAGTTGCACCTTGGCCTTATACCTTATTACCCAAATTAAAATATTGTCTAATTACATAGGTAGATTTTAAGATAAGCTTTTCTATATACTGTTCCGTGACACCCCGTATAAAAACACCGATCTTGGTTTTACACCTTGTTATTGGAAATCAGATTTACAAACGTTTCTATGGTAACAATTCAACGTAATGTAATTATAACAACTGTTTAACCTTTAACTGTCTGTCAACTTCTATCTCTTCGAAAGACAAAACTAAACTGGCCCGGGCGGACTTCCTTCGCGCTTGTTATAGTAATGTGGAAAAGAATGGAAAAGACTGAAAAAGTCAAGAGTTAGCTGAAAGAATTCTTTTACTACAGAATGCAAGAAAAGTATAAAAGAAAAAAACTAAGGAAATTAATTTCAAATAAATTATTAACCTAAATAAAATAATTCTAACCTTCAACAATTCTATTAACTAAACAGATATTTTTAAAGTCTGTAACAATATAAACATATTTTTACCGACAAAAGGCACATATTTTTATTTGAAAAAGATTGAAAAGTATTTAGTCATAAATTTCTACTATACAATTTCACATAAAAATGTTTTCATAATTCTGCTTTAATAAATGTATTTTACAAGATGTATTTTATCTTTTTGTTTTTTTTTCCATTTTCCTTAAAATATTTTTTTTAAAGCATAAAACTGCATATTTTAAATAAAAAGGATGCATATATATGCACATATTTCGATTGAAATTAAATGCATATATTCCGCCTTTAACTCATTAGTTATCAAAATGATAGAGCCGGCAGTTTATAAGTCCATTGCGCAACGCATACTAGTTAGATTTTTGAATGAGGATGCTAAACCAGTGATATTTTACAAATATTTTAGGCACAATACCGCGGTTAACTTATTCAATCTTCAACATTAAATGGGCTATGGGTGAATGGGCAAGTGTGCTCTAACTGAGCTCCAGGCATAACCATAGCTTCAAAAGAAATAAGCAGTACGAACATCACTGCTTATCTATACGGATTGCAGAAAGACACTACTAGCCCTAAGGAGACCACGCTACACCTTGGGTCTAGGACTAGAATGTCACCGTGCCCTTGTGAACGCTTTCAGCAGGAATGTGGTCACCCTCTGCTGGACCGAAGGACACGCTCACTCTTAAGGCAACCGCATCGCTGAATCGTTGGCCAGGAAGGCTGCCAGGACCTTTTGGACCCGAACCTTTCGTAGGTCTGACATGGTCTGCGATGAGGGACCTGACCAAAAAACATTCTCATCAGCAGCTTACAAGATGACGGGATGAAACAGTAAACTGTAACTTTTCCAGGGAGTCACTGAACTATCCTGAAAGCGATACAGCTAAACATTACTTGGCAATGCCTAAGGCGAACCTTCCTCTAATCACGGGCGTTCTTACTGGACATTGTTAACTATGAAAGCACCTCTTTAGAATGGGTACAAATGACAAACCTCTGTGTAGAGGTTGTGAATAGGAAGACGAGACGGTGGAGCACATCCTTTGTGACTGCCCTGCACTCTCGTTCAAGAGAAGATCCATGCTAGGCGAGTATTGGCTTTCCTTGGCCGACATTAAGGAGATTCCCCTTGGCGACGTTGTCACCTACTTCAAATCAGTGGGATGGGTGCCGTACTGAGTGAGGAGTTCCCTAAAAGAGGTATCACAACAGGGCTACTGCGCCTAGGTGCTGTGATGTTTATCACCCTCCTCACTTTCAGATTTAGAAGCACAATACGGGAAAGTAACTTAAAAAAAACAGTGAAAGAAGTTTAAGGAAGAATAGAAGAATTAATGTCCTTAAAATGTCACCAACATTATAAATGAGTATTGGTAGCGTCTAGAAATTCCTCCATTCACATCTGAATTACCAAAAAGTTTGCGCAACTTGCGTACCCAGATGGCTGACTACGGAACAAAAAACAATGACGTGTTGAGGAAGTCTTTTCTGAGTTTTTCAGGCGATACCAAAAGGAGGGTAATACAATTTTAAATTCCTTACTCACCTGCAACCTGCACCTCACTATTTTACGGCAGAATCAAAAAGATCGAGTTTTGAGTGACACCATTTAAATTTTCCAAAACCGAAAAGTTGTGTCTTTAGCCGGTAAATTAATACAAACTGTCTTTTGGAACAGCAAAGGGGTTCTCTTGACAGGTGATTCTGACTTGCTCACTCAAAAAGGGATTACATTTAACAAGGAAAAACCGTGTCATTTTGGTGCACAATAACGCGCAACTTTAACTGACTACAAATGTCATCGAAATAATACATTGGGAGGTTCTTGCACACACGCAGTGTATATATTATACGAATGTTTCCGCGTAGTTTTTCCTCTATCATAATTTCGTTATCGTTCCACATAAAGGTATGAGGTAGTGGTTTCGAAGACATTTTATTTTGAAAATCGCCCATTTTACTTCTGACTGACTGACTGATTTATTTACTCACTTACTCATTGACTCATCAAAATTATTTGACACTTTCCGAGGGAGTAGAAACTTGCAATTTGGTATGTGAGTAGGTTTTAGGACAAAAGAAAAGGAAAAATTCTAAAAACTGGACATTTTTACTCGGAACGCCGTGAAATAGAGGCGGTAATATCGTATATTTAGGGGGTATTTTAAAAGTTGGCAATCTGATTAAACCGAAGTTTCTGAGCTCATAATTGCCTTAGAATTTAAAATAAACAGAACTATGAAAAAAGAGATCATTCCAAAAACAATAAAGATTCCATCTAAAAATCTCGGCCTCTTCTGATCTGTCTGTATTAATTAAAAAAAAGAATCTGTGTTAATGAAAAAAGAACATCTAATAATACAGGCAGGTTAGTAAAAAAACTTGTCAAAAAAGAACTTGGTCTAATTTTGGATCTCAGTACTTTTACAGACCGAGAATTTGAATAGGAACTTAGCCCTTATATTACATAAGTGTTAGTGGTATGATTATTTATAAGCCGGATTTATACCTCTGCGATGTGTGTGTTTTTGGATCGCTAAAAGAGCCAAAAAAATACTAGAAGGGAACCTCTTCGTATTTTTTGCCTTTTTGGAATATTTACTAAAGATCAAGCGGAAATCAAGTTACAATGACTTCTCTTTAAAACAATGATATTTAAGAAAAACAAGATCCATCAGTAGTAGTTGTTATAAACTTTAAAAAAATCTAGCGCGTAAAATATACTATAATTTCAAATTTTCCTTTACTTTAAGAAAAAAAAAGGATAATAATTGTCAAGGGAGGTACGCGTGCTTCTCAATCTTATATACGACTAGATGAAAAGCCTGTCTCCGCCAGGCGAGAGACAATATTAAGTAGCCTCTGTCTCCGTAAGACGCCTTCCGTACGGCTAACGGTAAAAAACACTTTTGCTCCTATTTTTGTCCCGGGGCAAAATTCAAAAAACGGCTTCGTTAGGTTCTAACCACTGCTAAAGACTACCACTGTGCCAAATTTCATGATTTTAGCTCAAGCCATAATTTCCCAGAATCACGTGGACAGACAAATAAATATATATACCTACCTACATATAAATACATCACATTAGCAAATTATATATATATATATATATATATATATATATATATATATATATATATATATATATATATATATATATATATATATATATATAATATTATATATATATATATATATATATATATATATATATATATATATATATATATATATATATATATATATATATATATATATAATATATATATATATAATATTTATTGATATATTATGTATATATAAATATTTTATTATATAAATAATAATGACAAAAATAAAAAGTAAAAGTAGATATAGAATGATAATTTACAGTTTTAATTTTGCCCTTTCGTTTTTCTTTTTCTTTAACCAAATGACCTAGCGGTACAAAAGGATGGGGCTGGGCGAAATTTTCGTCCGCTTTGTTTGCTAAGGAGCTGGCCTACCTCATTTTAGATGTCTTTTAAACTTAGAAAGACCTGTTTATTAAAAAGTTTTTTCCCCATCAAAAGATTTTTGGGGGGATTTTAAGATCCACAATTTTTAAAGAACAATGTCAACGCATAGTGATACTTAACACGATGATCAATTCAGGCAAGCGAAACGCCTAACCCTTAAAATCACCCTCAAAGGTCCCCAATTCCCAGTGACTTTGGGATTGGAGGCGTTTTCGGGTTGCCTAAAGTCCCGTTTAGACCCCTAAAAGTTTGAACGGCCCAAAAATTCCTTAATTTTCTCGGAACTATCTAACATAAATAAAGTATACATTTGCAGATGGATAAATATTTTATAAACAGGTCAATATTAAGCTTAAAAAAGTTACGATCAACAAAAACAGCGCCTTAACATCAAAAGCATTAATTCTCGCCTCAAACTTTTCCATCATTTTTAAGAAATTAAAAGAAGCAAATAAAACCGTATCTAATAACTAAGCATTTAGGCCTTAAGTTTCACAAATCGTCAGGAAATATTCCTTAAAACCTGTATATAGATTATTTTTTTGATTTTCCCTGTATTATATGGCACACATTTTCACTTAGATGGCGGCAAATTACAGCGTCAAGTGAACGGAAGGAGCTAATAAAAACAGTAAAAGTACGAAATAGAATGTTTTGTACTTGCCGAGATAATTCCAGCTAAAATTTTGTAATGTTACGTAAAAATACATGACAGAATAATCAAACAACGGAAAGAGATTTCGCAAGTGACTGTGGGGGAAGCCTACGGAAGAGATTTTCGACGCAAACGCAAAAAGAATCTTGATCGTACAGTCTGTACTAAGCTCAAATGTTGACTCTAAAAAAATTGCATTATCAATATACATAAGATACGAGTATTAACACAAAAAAAAAATCGAAATATAACCTGCTATAGTTGGATCAGTATAATAATAAAAATTCGGTTCTCTTTGAAAAAAAAAAACATGAAAAGTAGCTAAAAAGGTTTGATTTGAACTGGCGACCGCCCTTGCTTTTTATAATGTACCGCTTTCCGCACTTCTTTCTGTAAAAATAGTCCATATAAAAAGCAAAGGCGGCCGCCAGTTCAAATTAAACCTTTTTAGCTACTTCTGTTTTTTTTTATCAAAGAGCACCGAATTTTCATTCTTATACTGATCCGACTATACATAACCAACATATTGGTGAAATTCCGGAGTATAAACATGCCCGCAGGATTGTATAGTGGAGTTCCGTAATTCAGCGATAAAGCGGCATAGGATAAATTAAAAAACAACTTAGTATTTATAACATATTTTGTATCAGTTTAGTGTAAAAATCAAGAATTACGTGCAAAAAGAGGTTGAAATACAATGAATGTGAGGTTAGTTTTATTAGGTATAATAGTGGAGACTGACTTGAGAAAGTGATTATAGTCTAAGATTCAAATTAGAGACGACCTTTACCAATCTGCCAACCGGATGAAAATAATTTTGTATCAAATATAATATGTAAACCAAAGTATCACGAATGGGTTACCTAAAAATTGTGGCCAGGGCTATAATTAATTAAAAAAATATTGAAACATTTTTAATATTACCCCAATGGTCGTTTTTTTTTTATTCTACATGACAGTACTAATATAACACTATTTTTTTCAATATTTTTTGACATTTTTGAAAACTAAAATTAGGAAATTATTACAATTTTTTGGTACACCATGTATGACTTCAATATATATTTTATTGATTTACATTAGCATGTGTACAGGGTTTTCCCGTATAATTGCGCACCCCTTTAAAATCTTTATTTTTATAGATAGAAAAAAATAGTTTATATGAAAGTTGCAGGATTTTTCATGAATATTTTCATGGTGTAAGATAGAAAAACAAATGATGATCGGAAAATTAACAAATTACTATCAACTTCGTTATTTTAAATGGAACACCCTGTATATGATTGAAAATTCAAATTCTGCTAATCTTCCTCTTTTCAAATATATATAACTTATCTATGTTCGGATAAACGACTTTCAAGTTATTTGAATTTAAAATCTGTTCTTATAAGCCATAGTTAGCCATGGATACAACCCAAAGTTTGGCAAAGTTAAGTCGCGTTAGCCATGGTTCGTCTTGGAAACCAAACAAAAATTGTCTTCTGTCAATTTTTATAATGTTTTATCATGGATACAACCCATGGCTAACTATGGCTTATAAGAACAGATTTTAAATTCAAATAACTTGCAACTCGTTTTCGAACATAGATAAGTTATATATTTAAAGAGAAATTAAGATTATTTCAAATTGGGTGTTCATTTAAATAACGAATTGATAGTGATTTAATTTTTCCGATATCTTTTCTATCTTAACCAGAAATCTCCATGAAAATCCGCATTAAAATATTACTTTTTCTCTACAAGAATGATTCAAATCATTTTAGAGAAAATTTACCTTATTTTTAAATCCATATACAGGGTGTCCCAGAAGGAATGGGACACAGAGCAACAGCAGATTCCTTAGATCGAAATAATGCAATTAACGTAAACTTGCCTTATCCCAAAGTTGATAATAACTACCATACAGGGTGCCAAACCTTTAATTTTGTTTTCGTGTTTTCGTAATAATTTTTTAACTAAATGACATACAGGTACAAAATTTGGGATTTGGGGGTTTTTAGAGGCGAAGAAATGCAAATTTGTCCATACTCCTTATGTTGATAGTAAAGGGCGCCAGCCACGGCCTACTCCACTTGTTTTAGATGGCATATAATTTTTTTTAAGCTCAGTATATTATCCTGTTTATTAAAAAAAATTACTATAATTCCCGCTGCGTCAAAAATGTATAATTTAGCTCTAGGAGCAACTGTTTTCGAGATAAACGCACTTTTAAGGACCCCGCAATTTTCCTATAAAAAAGGTCTCCAAATCACCAATGACCTTTAAAACTAATTTTGGGGGGGTTAGAGGTTTTTTGGGTTCTGTGCCCGTAAAGACTTTTGATCAGCGGGTTAAAAACTATTACTTTTCAAAGTTTGAAAACAATTGGCTGAAACCCATTTTCCACAGGAAAATTGCGGGGTCCTTTAAAATGCGTTTATCTCAAAAACAGTTGCTCCTAGAGACCTAAATATGGTATACATTTTTGAAGCAGCGGGAATTATAGTAACTTCTTTTTTTAATAAACAGGTCAATATATTAAGCCTAAAAAATTTATGCCATCTAAAACAAGTAGGGTAGGCCGTGGCTGGCGCCCTTTACTGCCAACATCAAAAGTATAGACGCATTTGAATTTCATGCCTCAAAGAACCCCCAAATCACCAATTTTGTATCGCTATGTCTTTTAATAAAGAAATTATGACGAAAAAACGAAAAAAAAAATTAAAAGTTTGACACCCTGTAACTTTGTTATTATCAACTTTGTAATAGGGTTACTTTACGTTCATTGCATTATTTCGACCTAACGAATCTGCTGTTGCTTTGTGTCTATTACTTTAGGACACCCTGTATAATGCTGCTAGGGATATTACAAATTTTCAATAAAAAACAATAAACTTTAAACTCTGGCCCTGATTCTTGACCGATTTTTGGCAGGCAACCCTATACCACCGGGTTTGCAATAAAAGTATCTTCATTTTGATATAAACATTATTTGGTAAGCAGATGGATGCAAATGCGTGCACTATTCCACCTGTTCATACCTCACCTGGCTACCCAACAGTTATGACAGGACAAAGTTCGACAACCTAACGTTCCCATATTCTTTGGGCTTTCTACTTTTGAATGGGATTTATTTTTTTTAGTAAGCAGAAATGTGATAGTATTAAAAAATTTAACTATGGTAATTCAAATTTATTATAGCCTTGACCATAATTTTGTAGGCAACCCATTAGCATTCCTTTTTTTATATATTATCTAAGCGCACGTTTTTCCCTCTATCATAACTTCGTTATTGTTTTACGTAAAGGTATGATATTTAGTATTTAAATTCACATTGGTATTCTAATAATCTGTGAATACATTGAGACAGTTTCTGAGATATTCAATTTTGAAAATCGCCAATTTTACTTCTGGCTGTCTGACTGACTCACTCATTAACTCATCAAAATTATGGGACACTTCCTGAGGAAAAAGAAACTTGAAATTTAATATGTAAGTAGGTTTTAGGACACAAGTAAAGGAAAAATTCTGAAAACTGCACATTTTTACTCGAAACGCCTTGAAACAGGGGCGGTAATATCGTATAAGTTTGCAGTCTGATTGAACCTAAGTTTCTGAAGTATATTTATCTTAGAATTTACAACTCAAGCCGGATTTTATTTCATTCCTTGATCTCAGAAAGAAGTAAAGATACCATACCAAAAACACTTACGTAAAATAAGGGCCAAATTCTTATCCAAATTCACTGATCTGTCTATACAGGGTGTTTCAAATTAGACTCTCACCATTGGGATCCCAGAAACGGTAAAAGATACGAGAAAGTTTAAATTGGGGCATGCGTATAGAAAGCCCAATAATATACCGTTAAAAAATTGAAGTTATCTTTTGTACCTTTGGCAATATGGCGAAAAAACTGAAATTTTCGTTTTTATTTTTTTACTAGTTTATTTCAAAAGTTAGAAAAATTCTAAATTTACATTGTTATTGGAACTTTTTGCGCTTTATGTATTGATAAAGTAAAAAATTTCTTACGACGTTTCGTTTTCGTTAAACCATCAACTTTATTTTTTTAAATACCGGCTTCGATAGTTTATCGCATTTTTTTAAAGTGCTATATATTTTTGTAATTGAGGTAATAAGGGGTTTAAAAGAAATAAATTAAAAATCCAGGGCCGTATTTAAAAAAATAAAGTTGATGATGGTTTAACACAAATGAAACGTTGTAAGAAATTTTTGACTTTACCAATACATAAAGCGTAAAAAGTTCCAATGAGAATGTATTTTATAAATTTTTTTAACTTTTGAAATTAACTAGTAAAAAAATCAAAAACGAAAATCACAAATTTCAGTTTTTTTCGCCATATTTCCGAAACTACAAAAGATAACTTCAATTTTTCAACGGTGTATTATTGAGCTCCCCAATACACAACTTTGCTCCTATTAAAACTTCGTCGTATCTCTTACCGTTTACAGATCAGTAAAAAAATTGCCAAGTCAAACAAAATTGTCTAATTTTAGTCTTTGAGGCTGAGGATAGGAACTTGGTCCTTATTTTGCATAAGTGTTTTTGTTATGATATTTGATAAAAACGAGTTTTCATCTGGCTGGAAATCAAGTCGGTGCTAGTACTGAGCCCTGGAAAATACAAATAGCATTTATTCTATAGAAGCTACATTTACAATAAAGAATTAACGTCGATTAGAAAGGAAACTGGAAAGCGAACAGTGGCGGATCTAAGAAGACCAAAACTTTTTATCTAAAAAGACATGGGACCCACATCAAATATAAACCAGATACTATTGGTCTTAAGGGTAAAGAGGGTAAAGAGGGACAATTTTCATTTTAGAATTTGTAAAAAAAGTTGATTTTCTTTACAGCGCTCCCAGAGAAAAATCTAAGATTCAAAAGCGAATCCTTTATTTGTATTTTGTACGTGAATTTGATCAAATTTTATTTTCAAATCCCAAATTTCGCAAAAAGATCTGCATTTTTCTTAATATTAGAGGCATAAGAAAATTGTTGAGTAAAAAATTCAACGGGCTATGGTTTTTAGAAAAACGTGGAGAATTTTGCAAAATTTAGGATTTGACAATAAATAGGATCAAATTCAAAAAAAAATACCAATAAAGGATTTGCTCTTAAAACTTGGATTTTTTTTGGGAACTCTGCAAAAAAAAACTTTTTCCACAAATCCAAAATAATTTTTTTACTAAAGTGTTTTCCTTCAGGCCAGTAGCATCTGGTATATTTTTGATGTGTCAATTTTTAAATAAAACATTTTTAAAATCCTAGAGAAGGCACTGAGAGCCAAGAGTAAGGTTTCGGTCAATTTTTTTCAAACTTTGCATACTGAGAGTTCTCAACACCCTGGTCAAAAGTCTTTACGCTCACAAAACTCGGAATCCCCTAACCCCCACAAAATCACCCTTAAAGGTTACTGGGATTTTTTCTAACGAAAATGGGTTTCGGCCAATTGTTTTTAAACTTTGCTTACTGATAGTCTTCACGGGCACCCAACCCGAAAATCGCCCCAACCGCCCCAAAATCATCCTCAACTGGGGATATTTCTTATGGAAAATGAGTTTCGACCAATTTTTTCCAAAGTCTGCATAGTAATAGTTCTCAACTTGCTGACCAAGTCTCCAAGGGCACAAAACCCGAAAACTTTCCCAACCTCCCCAAAATCACTATCAAAGGTCAGTGGGATGATTTTGTGGGGTTGGAGGGTAACACGTGGACATACAGCTGTCTGTGGAATGGAATTCCTGATATACACTAGAATCCCGCTAATCGGAAATAACGACTGAACCCATAATACATATACTAATAACATAATACTATACAGGGTGACACGGATTCGAGTGGCATGGGGATCTCGGAAACCGTAAGAGATACGAAGTCGGTTAAATTATGGCAAAGTTGTATATTTGCGTCCACTTTGGAAAGTTGCAAAATTCCAAGTATTTCCGGAGATATTCGGAAAAAAACCGAAATTTGCCGATTTCGTCTTTATTTTTTCTGACGTTATTTAAAGAGATATGGAAAAACAAAAAACACTTTCTTATGGCCACTTCTTAAGCTCTATAAAACAGCGTTGAGAGATTTTCCGTACGATGTTTCGTTTTCGTTAAACCATCATCATCTTTATTTTTTAAATACGGACCTGGGTTTTTTATTTAATTTTTTGAACCCCTTATTATCCCAATTACAAAAATGTATAACACTTTATATTTATTAAGAAATATAGAACGCTCCTATAAGAAATTATGTCCGTTCCTTGTCTAACTCATTGTCTCTTATGGAAAATATGTTTATTTAACAGAAAAATATTAAGTGTTATACATCATTACTCATCGCTGTTTTGTAGAGCTTAAAAAGTGGCCATGAGAAACTGTCTTTTGTTTTTTCATATCTCTTTAAATAAGGTCAGAAAAAAATAAAAACGAAATCGGCAAATTTCGGTTTTTTCCGGATATCTACGGAAGTAATCGGAATTTTACAACTTTCTAAACGGCATTTTGTTAGGCACCTAAATGCGCAATTTTGCAATAATTTAACTGACTTCGTATCTCTTACGGTTGCCGAGATCCCCATGCATGCACTCGAATCTGTGGCACCCTGTATTATTGTCTTTTTCAGGCATATTTAGCGTCTAATGTGTAAAATATTAAAGGTCAGACACTTAATACACCTTTATTATTTAACAATAGATGGTGTAAGGCCGATTTAGTGCATTGCGTCGGAAAAAGATCACTGACTTTCTAAAATTTTTTAAAAAATATTTTTTTGTCCTGGCTCTGTTCGGATTAGACGGATTTTCGGATTAGCGGGACTCTAGTGTAATTTCTTCACCCCCGGTCAATAGGGAAGCGGAAGTTTTGGGTGAGATTAGAGTCTGCAGGCAGGGGAGGAGGTACTGGGGGGAAGGTTATATACCCGTAAGAAATCCAGGTACAAAGGATGTCAGGCTGTAGCTCTGTAACTATTTAAGTGGCTACAATTCGACAACACTATCAAAAAATTCCGCAGAGCAATTGACCAAACTATCAGTCAGAATGATCGCCAGTGACCTTTGAACGTGATTTTAGGAGGGTTGAAGGGATTTTTGGATTATGTACTCGTGGAGACCTTTGATCAGCGTGTTGAGAACTATAACTGTGCAAACTTTAAAAACAATTGGCTGAAACTCATTTTCCATAGAATAAATCCCAGTGACTTTGAGAGTGATTCTGAGGGAGTTTTCAGGTTTTGTGCATGGCAGGGCCATACTAACTCTATGGGCTGTTTAGGCTACAGCCCAGGGGCGCCGTAACTTAAGGGGCGCCACGAACGTAAAGATGAGGAATTTTTAAACCACGGCCGATAATTGAGTAAACGAAAGTTCTAAAGATCTCTGCACATAGCTGCATTTTTTAACGTGAATTTAATTTAAATTCTTTGTAAAAAACCGCCCTAAATTAAACTATTAATTTAAAAAAATCTTTAAATAAAAGAAAGCGCCAAAGTGCTGACTATTTGACCGGACCATGGTATTTCTAGGTATATCGGCGCCCTGAATGCGAATCCGGGGTCAATTTTTCGCTTCAGGAAAATGAGATTTTAACGTCATTGGCAGGGAAATTCAAATTTGCCAGTTAGAATGCCCATTGCGTCTTTTAACCCTCTGGGCCGGCCCTGGGCTGGTCCTAGGCTTCTTTTCTAATGTCAAAAAAGTACTCAAGAGCTATACACAGGTACCCGTCAAGTTAGTAGGTCGCTCGAGAAGTTGTATCAGAGACACTTTCAAAAATAACACCATTTTGACCTCTAAATGACCTTGGAATCTGGTTTTCCTTACGTGATGGGGAAAAACTAACCCCGGATTCGAATTCAGAGCGCCAAAATACCTAAGAATACCATGGTCCGGTCAAATAGTCAGGACATTTTTTTTGTAAAGCTGTGTAATCAATGATTTTGCTTTAACTAAAGCGAGAAAGAAGTTTATTATTTAATACATCAATTTAATTTATGATAATAATTATTATAATTAGTATAGTTATATGCGGATGTTTTTATTGTTAAAAATATTTTTTGATGTTTATTACAATATTTTTATTATTATAAATTATTTTTATTTTATTTTTGTTATAGAGGGTGATTGGTAAGTAGAGGCGAAAAATAAAGATCCGAATTAATTTTTTAATTCTGAATCGAAAACCAAGAATACTTTTTTTGCAAATTTTCCTTCGTTTCCAAGATATTTTACTATAAAGTTTTGCCAAAGAAAAAATGTTAAATCACATTGTGGGTGTCGCTAATCTTAGTTGGCGCTTTCAAACTATTACGTCATATGAAATCAAGTTCGACCCTTGTCAAAAGTTAGACACTTGTTAATGTGTTATTGAAAAAATCACAGAAAAATGGAATTCACTAACGAAAATACGGTCATATTGTTTATGTGTATATTGTAATTTTTCCAATAATAGATTGACAAGTGTCTAACTTTTGACAACGGTAGAACTTGATTTCATATGACGTAATACTTTGAAAGCGCCAACTAAGATCAGCGAGACTCACAATGTGATTTAAAAATTTTTCTTTGGCAAAACTTTATAGTGAAATATCGTGGAAACGAAGGAAAATTTGCAAAAAAAGTATTGTTGGTTTTCGATTCAGAATTAAAAAATTAATTCGGATCTTCATTTTTCGCCTCTACTTACTAATCACCCTGTATATTATATTGTAGTGCAAATAAAAGTAAATTCATTGACATAAGAAAAAAAATGTATATATTGCTATTTCTTTTTTATCTCTTATCATAAAAAATTATTAGGTATTTCCAACAACATTCTTATTATCCTTAAGCTTCGTGTATTTTAATTAAAAATGAAATGTAGGATAACGGGAACTTTATTTTACAAAATAATTTTATTTATAACTGCAATAAAATATTAAAAAATCATATTTAAGAATTTCAATACTGGGCCCTAGGGCGCTAATTGGTTTATAGCCCAGGGCGTCAAAATTGATAAGAACGGCCCTGTGCATGTGGAGACTTTTGATCAGCGTGTTGAGAACTATCAGTATGCAAAGTTTTAAAAAAATTGACCAAAACCCATTTTCCATAAGAAAATTGCGGGGTACTTTAAATGAAAGACCGTAGGAAGAAAGTTTATTAGACTTTCTAAAAACAGCGATTTCTATACTAATAACTATTTTATATTGCAACAAACGCCTACCGCTTACATTCTGATATTTTCTAACAAGTATCTAATAAAACAGCTAAGAAAACTGGGTCAAAATATAAAATTTCTGTACAACACTACTAAATAAATTTTAAGATAATGGTAACCGAAAAGCTCATGCTATAAAACATTGAAACTACAATGAATTGTTAGTAACAAAACATTGTTTTAACCTTGAAAACAACGAACATATTCAGCATACGCTCCGTAACGTGGGCATCATTCACACAATTACTAATCTTTAAACGTTAATTTGACTTCCCACATTGTAGGATATTAAATTATGACATAGTGTGCGTTTTATACATACTTAAATTTACACATTGTCCCAAAAAAACTCCCGTTGAATAGTCCCCTTTAAATTACACAGGGTCAAAAAAATAGTGGTGTGTGCTGGGTGTCGGACTAAGATCTTTTGTTTTTTCGCTAAACACAAATCTAAAGTCAAAATTGGACAGCAAAAAATCGAGAAAACCCCAAAAAGCCGACACGGTACATTTACAGGCAGACACCTGCTACAACGGAATGTTTGGACTTCGACTATATAAACTATAAGAGATACAAAAAAGTTCACAGAACAGAAGAGAGAGCTTTTGAAATTGTCTATAAAAAAATGATGTAAATTTTTTCGATAAGATAAATAATAAAGGAAATATAAACAAAATAGTTATTTACCTAACAAGTGCGGAAAGAGATATTTTTCCGCACGCGACGGCAGTTACACGAACGACGCGAAGCGGAGTTCGGGTAAGCCGTCAAGGGTCGAAAAGACACTTTCCGTACGTGTTAGGTACAACATTTTTTCTACAAGTGTGTGGAAAAAGTCAAACTAAACAACCATTAGATAATATTTATTTTTACCATTACTACTCATTATTATTAACAACATTAATCGTAAAAGAACAGTTGGTAGCATTTTGCAAATGAATCCCAGAGGCAAGTTGTTGTGGGTAAGTTGCGGAGTTGGAGATTGCCGTTGAGGTGCAATTGAACCGGTCGTCTTTACAGGTAACAGAGACACATTGTTGCTTGCTAGAAGACGGTACAATGGGCCTTGAGTGCGTTTTGCTGTGTTCAAAGGTAGATGAATTTTGGGATAATATTTTGTTTGATAAGTCCTTCTTGAAACTTGTAGAGCTTTCTAGGTAGCCTTCTGCAACAGATGATGACCTCCAACCTCCAAGTCTTTTAATATTCGTTATGCCTTCACAAGAATTAGCTAACATTGTAGCTGAGGAACGGCGAAACCTATGTCCCGTTTAAAGTTCTGGGTTTGGAAGACGTAAATAGGCCGCTATTTCAGAGGGCATCTTGCCAAAAGTATTTATTCCGATGCACTGGACAGTACAAGCCAATTTTTTGTAATTAACAAAATTTCGGGCTTTCGTAAACTGGAATACTTTCTATACAAAGCTGGATATTTTCCATTTTCAATTTCCTCGGAAATGACAAAACTTCGGCTAGAATGGTTTTTGGAGTCTGGAATATTTACAATTAAAAGATTCCCTTATCGTCAATATCATCAATGCTAATTTTCATCAATTCTTCTCGACGACACGCACCAGTTAGTCCGAAAATTGTAGCTCCCTTCATCGCTAGATAGACATCATTTGGAGCATCATTAATAAATTTTGCTATTTCATCTTTTGAGAAAATTTTGGCCTTCTTGGGTCTAAATCCCACATTTTGCTTCTTAAAAAATGATGTAACTTTGAAATATTTGCTTAAATCCATGTTCTTTTCGATCTTAACGACACTTTTTAACATGGAATACCTTGACCATAAGGTATTAGGTTTACATGTTTTAGCAAGTTCCGCGAAATATGCCCTAAAAACTTCGGTAATTGTCTCGAAAGTTCTCCTCTCCGATTTTGACCAAATTTGGTATACGGGGGTTTTTTGGGGCGCTGATTACGAATCTGAAAAAATATTTTTTCATTTCGTTTATTATATATTACATATTTTTCGTTTCGTTTTCGAGATATTCATCATCAAAGTTGAAAATCAAACTAACCTTATTTACACTATTCCTCCTTCTTTTTGCACAGAATTCTTGATTTTTACACTAAATTGGCACATATTATTTTAAAAACACCTTTTAAAAACTTGTTTTTATATCTATTTTACACCTTTTTTCCATTTAATTGCAAACCTCCACTTCCACTCCACACGTCGGATCGTGGCCGCAACCATGTATACACTAGGGAATCATGGCCGCCCAGCTTAAAAGTGAAGCTTCGCAGTTTAATGGAAAAAAGGTGTAAAATAAACATATAAGGTTTTAAAGGATGTTTATAAAATATTGTGTGCCACTTTTTATTAAAATCAAGAATTGTGTACAAAAAGAAGGGGGAATATAGTGAAAATAAGGTTAGTTTTGTTTTCAACTTTGATGATGAATATCTCGAAAACGAAACGTTGCCGAAAAATATTTTTTTAGATTCGTAATCAGCGCCCCAAAAAACCCCCGTATACCAAATTTGGTCAAAATCGGAGAGGAGGTAACTTTCGAGACAATTACCAAAACTTCTTTTTTCATACTTTTGATTTTTTTCTCGCCACACCAGCTGGTAAATGCTGTATATTCTTTCTCGTACCTGTGCCTCGGCTTGGACGGCAACAAATCTAAATTTGCTATTTCGGCTGCTTTGAGAATGGATTCAGGTAATTCTTCGTCAGAAGACTCCATGGGAAACGTTTTTTATTCAAAATCGACGATACTGATCAGAATGTACTAAAGACACTTTTAATTATCGATGACTTTTAATGACTTTGATCTTCTATAATATGGACACCGGCACCGGTCAAAACTAAAAATCTGACAAGCAAGTTTAATATATACCAGGATGTTTGAAACAATGTTTTTAAAACAATATTAGTTTTTAGTGAATATTTCGTTGGTTTTACATCCTAATTTGTACAAATAAAAGAATACTATGCCAATAATAGAATTATACTAAGTCAAACTTCAGAATTAAAAACATTTTAGTACCTGTTTAAATGGGAAATTTGCAAGGGTTTGCAAGGGTTGATTATTTTCCGCACTAGTGCGGAAAAGTGACACTTCTCAAACTAATTGCGTTCGGAAAAGTGCTGCTTTCCACACGCTAGTAGAAAAACGTAATTTTGACAAAAATTTTAGTTCAAAATAGGAAAAAAATATTTTTTTATTAGGGTGTTTTTTTTTAATAATAAATCATTTATTTTAATTATTTGAATCCATTACCATTGTGAAAATCCTTTCACCTAATTGCGTCGAAGTTGCTCCACGCTAATAGAAAAACAATTTTGACAATTTTAGTTCAAAAAAAAAATTTTTTTATTAGGGTGTTTTAATAATAAATCTTTATTTTAATTATTTGAATCAAAACCATTAAAAATCACAAATAAAAATTTTTCAAAGATACTCTTGAAAAAATCCTGAAAATTCGGTTTTTTGATTATAATTCGAAAAATATTGCATTTAGACAAAAAGATTATAACTTAAATTAAAGTTCTTGTAAAAATACATAGTTTATGTCAAAGTTTCGTGGATCTTTTATAGTTTAAGATATTGGCGTTTTAATTTAAAAAAAAAGAAATCGTTAATATCTGAAATTACGCCTTTTCTCGATTATTTGCTATTTGACCCCCGATTTTGACTTCAGATTTATGTTCAGCGGAAAAAAATACTTCAAATTTGAAAATTCTAGTCCAACACCAGAACACACCACTTTTTTTGTGGGCCTTAGGGGTGGATTTACGCAAAGGCTGACTAGGCTGAGGTGGCAAATTTAAAAAAAAATAACGAATAGATAAAAAAATACCGACCAAATTCACTTCATTTTTATAAGAATTACTAGTGTAGTTAACATTCTTTTAATGCTAAATTTTTCGTTCTGATATCCAAAAAGTATTGACATATTAGGGCGGCAAAAATTTATTAGCCTATGGGCGGCAAAAAGTTAAATCCCACCCTGGTGGGCCTGTGGTATTATTTATTAATTTATTACTGTAGAAGGTGGCGACTTATCGATGGATTTCCACAGATTTGGAAAAACTACACGAAATAGAGCAAATTTAATGGTGCGTTGCTTAGTTCGATTTTCGAAACAACTACAATGGTGGAAACAGATCGCAGCTAACTTGATTCGTCTCGGGGGTACAGGGGTTTTTTTAAATTTTGACATCAGCACACCTTGGTATCTCGATTATTAGTAAAAATATAAAAATAAGAAAGACTTAAGTTTGTGGAGAATTTTACGTGTAATCTAGTGGCGTGCTTAATTTTCATAGGTTACAGTTTTAAAAATATAAGTTCTTTTTAATGGTACACCCTGTATATTATTCTACATTCTACTATTCATTTTAAAATAAAATTACCTTATGGATACTACACGTTTAATATTTATTTAAAAAAATAGCTATTTTTGAAAAAAACGCAATTTATAAAATTTAGCGATATCCATCTGTAAAGCAATTAATTTTTTTTCCCTTAATACAGGGTGCCACAGATTCGAGTGCATGCATGGGGATCTCGGAAACCGTAAGAGATACGAAGTCGGTTAAATTATGGCAAAGTTGTGTATTTGCGTAACTAACCATATCCACTTTAGAAAGTTGCAAAATTCCGAGTACTTCCGGAGATATCCGGAAAAAACCGAAATTTTCCGATTTCGTTTTAATTTTTTTTTTGACGTTATTAAGAGAAATATGGAAAAACAAACGACACTTTCTCATGGCCACTTTATAAGCTCTACAAAACAGCGTTGAGAGATTTTCCGAACGACGTTTCGTTCTCGTTAAACCATCATCAACTTAATTTGTTTAAATACGGACCTGGGTTTTTTTATTTCATTTTTTTGAACCCCTTATTATCCCAATTACAAAATTGGAAAACACTTAATATTTATTAACAAATATGGAACGCCCCTATAAGAAATGATGTGCGTGCCTTGTCTAACTTATTGTCTCTTATGGAAAATATGTTTATTTAACAGAAAAATATTAAGTGTTATACATCATTGTAATTGGGATTATAACTGCGTTAAAAAAATGTAATAAACAATTGTGCCGTATTTAAAAAAGTAAAGCTGATGGTCAAACGAAACGTCGTACGGAAAATCCCTCAACGCTGTTTTGTAGAGCTTAAAAAGTGGCCATAAGAAAGTGTCTTTGTTTTCCCATATCTCTTTAAATAACGACAGGAAAAAATAAAAACGAATTTGGAAAATTTCGTTTTTTTCCGGATATCTCCGGAAGTACTCGGAATTTTACAACTTTCTAAACGGTATTTTGTGCACCTAAATGCGCAACTTTGAAATAATTTAACCGACTTCGTATCTCTGACGGTTTCCGAGATCCCCATGCATGCACTCGAATCTGTGGCACCCTGTATAATATTTAATAATATTATAGATTTTAAAGTTTTCAAACTGCATTTTATTTAAATCAAAATTTAAGAACACAAAAAGCTGGCAGTATAGAATTCTTATTTTTTTCTTAACTATTATACAAAATATTACAGCAGTCATTTGGAATTAGAGGCATCTAAAATATTTGCATAAGAAAATTGTAGGGTGTAAAAATTTTAACTGGCTATGGTTTAAAAAAAATAACATTAATAATATTGCGAAATTTGGGATTTGACGATAAAATTGAATAAAATTTACGAAAACAATACAAATTGAAGACTTGCTTTTAAAACTTACATTTTCTCTGGGGAAGAAGGCAAAAAATGAACTTTTTTCGCAAATTCCAAAATGAACATTTTTTTAAACCAGTGTTTTCCGTGAGGCCAATAGCATCTGGTATATAATTAGCGTGCGTCCCTTGTCTCACTTTTTAGATAAAATATTTTGAAAATCCTAGATCTGCTCTTGGGTGCCAGGGAACATACCGGTGCAGTTTAGTCAATTGACTGGAATTCGAAATCAACCTATACACCTTTTCAGCTGACTGCATTTAGTAATTTCTGTTCTGGGTTATTTTTTAAAAATAAACAATATTTCTCTAATTCAGGTAGTTGCTAGAAAACAAAAATACACTTTAAATATTTGTTTGCGAAGACTTTAAAAAAATTTCAGACCCCACGTCTAAAAATAAAAATTTGACACGTTTTTATAGTTACATAATAATTTTCATAGACATTTCTGTTATAGCTGTATTTTTCTAAAACTAAATGAAATTTTAATATTTTTGTACGATCGGCGAAAAAATTTTAGTCTCGTTAAAAAAAACACATTGCTGGACTCTGCGTTACTCTGAATATGTAGTAATTCCACGCAACTACAGTCACATTTTTTCGTTAAAATGCATGATTGAAAACGAACTAGTTTGTAAGAAATTTTTTTGTCAAAATTCTAGGTGTATGAACAAAAAAAAACTTAGCAGCAATCCCTTGCTAAACCACTAAGATATATTTAAATTTAGAAAACTATCAGTCCGATTGACTCTCGTCCGCAGTTGCTATGGCGAATGTAGACGTTCCCGCTCAACAGATCGAGCGTTCCTATTGGCCGAAATTTCGCTCCCCAAATAATCAAGTTGGCCACGTAACTGCCTCGTGTCTCGCGCAAAATTTAGCCTTGAACGATGCGTTCACGCGCTATTATATCATCTTCAGACATTTTTTCTGGATAATGACGATAATACTAGAACTGGTTTTTAGGGTATTCAGCAGCTCCAACATCCTGTTCCTTTTGTGCAAATACACCCTAGCTGGCTGAAAATAGAGGGTCAGTCGGATCCAATTTGGGCAGAATCAAACGTTGAAACAAAACGGGTTAAATAGGAGAGAGAAAAAGACTGACTGTTTAAAAAAGTTAGCCTGAATCACTCCCCTATTCTCCCATTAGAAAATCTTCTTTATTCTTAAGATTGTCCCAGAAAATCTGCAATAAACCTAAAACACAAAATCACAAAAAACCATAAGATGTTACATCAGCGACATCGCGGAAACATATGAACGACAAGATGGCCGCTGCGAATGCGGAAATTAAAAAGTAGGTCGCGAGTAACCGTTGAGTAATGTTTTTAATGACTTCCTGAAGCTTCGAACAAGGGAAAAATCACTTAAACGTTAAAATAACGAGTGCATAACCGACGTTATAAGTGAAAACGCAATTAACTGACGATACAAAAAAAAATCCCAACACTTTCTATTGTTAACAACCCTTTTACAATCGCGAACGAAACTCTAAAATCAACCGTACACCTCTACGTCTAAGCAAGGAATGAGAAAATTTTCTAAAACCCGATCAAGAAGGCCGGGAAAGAGTGGGGACGTTCACTCTCTTCTCTTATTGGCCGATTCTCCCCCTGCACGCTGTGACGCAATGCGATAGCCTCGATCAAGCGCGTTTGCGTTTTCCTTTTCTAGGACAAATATGGCGGAGGTAAGGTGATCTCTCTCGCACTCATTGTAAAGAAAATCTACACGTGGCGATATACGGGGTAAGTTGAATGACCTGGCAAAGTGGCACGTGTAAAATTGTAATACATGAGGAAATAAAATAACGGTAAAACTGCTGAGATTTTAAAATGGGGAAACGAAAACGATTAAAATATAACAAAATCAAAATAAATAGAAACAAAATAAATGTAACAAAATATAAAAAGAAAAAAATAGTTTTTGAAAAACCAGAAAAAAAAACTACAACAGTTCTTTCTTATAAATTGAAATAGTAATATTAATTATACTTACAAACAAGGTATTTTCGCTGTTTCTAACATTTTTGCGCGCTAAAAACACTGATCCCAAGGCCACTTAGCCACTAACTTCCGCCAAAAACAAAAGAATAACGATAGACAAGTATCATAGGACAGAATACTAATACAAAGTAAGCTTGCCTAACCAGGCAGATCAAGACACTTAAAAATAGCGCTAAAACTAAAGATATAATTATTAAAACTATCCAATTAACACTTTTAGAGATCACGATATAAAAGCTTAGAGCACACTACCAATCAACGCGGTACGAAGTCGAATAACCGAAAATTTTTCGAGGGAAATCAAGTTGGCCTCGAAAGGAACGGGGCGGCGTTGCCGCTGTGACTTTGCAGGAGGTGGAGTCTAGAATTCGGTGGTTACTTTGGCCGGCACGGTTTTTTGGGCCAAAGAGAAGGTGTGGTTGTGGAATTTGACCTAAACTGGCATTATTAAATGTGCTGCATGAAATATATTATGTGATAATCCATGATGTTATTTAAAAAATGCGATAATTGATTTAAGGTAGTCAGGAGGCGTAATTAAAGATAGTTTAATTATTAAAGAACTAATACTGCGTTGTCTAAAATGTGCCGTTAAGTGCAATATCTGCATGTTTTGGTACTTGGACAAAGTTAACGGAGCTAAGAAATTAAGATAGGCATCTAAAGACTCGACACCTACGATACCTAATACTTAGGCTTCATACAAGCCTCCATGGGTAGTCCTAATGTTAAAAAAAAATAAGAAAAAGTTACACAGTATTTCTAAACAGCCAGAACAAAACAAGCCAGTGAAAGTTTTTGAAGCATGCAAAATTTTACACTTTAACATTTATTCCTGTAAGTTGTTTGCTAGTAGGGTTTACCTACTAGCAAAAAAAACTACGGCAATTTGTAAATAAATCATTATAGTATATTAAAATAAAGTGGATGTTAAGGTCTTTAAAACACGCGCGATTTTTCGAGTTCGATGGCGTAGCCAGAGTTCTCGAAATAAAACAAATGTTTTAAAGACTAGTTATTCACGAATACTTTACGGTGGTTTTTTTTTAAAGCTTTTAAAACATTTATTATAGAAATATTTTATTTGACGTTTATATGACGTGAAGTGCTCATGTCATATCAATATATTTTTTTCTTTAAAATGCCTGACATGTGCCAAAATTCGAGGTTAAAGTTTGGCACTGTCATCATAGACTTCACATTTCTCGTGTTGTTGATTGATGTACCATGGTAACCTTTAAAATACGCGCGTGTTGGATAGTTGGATTTAAACACGCTCAGGCGTACTTTAATTAGGCAAAATAGGGTACCAATAAAAAAATAGTTTTAAAATTTATAAATATAAAATGAATGCACAAATAATTTTTCAAAACTTGTTATTTGTAACTATGTTTTATCCGATGCTGGATGCTTAAGATTAAGTTAGTTGTTTACTGTCAAAATATGTTAAGGTCAATATCTTAAAACTGTCACTAATTTAGCTGGACAGTTGCAAGAAAAATAGCTTCCACCGTATTTTTAATGCATAAAAGAAAAATTGCAGAAATTGTAAAAAAAAAGTTTTTGCGCCAGTAATTTTTCATAATATAAAAACATTAACAAAAACTTTAAGGGAGGGGGGTAAAGAAAGTGATTACCTAGGAATGTTTAAAAAATATTTTAGGATTTAAAAAAACCAAAATATTCATCTCCTCTTCATTATTTTCTTGAAATGAAATGTTTATTTTTTTTCCAATTTCATATTTTAGCACTCCGATAGCCATTCTTTTGGTATATTCGCGTCTTGTTTTGTCTAGCGGTGTCAAAATCTAACAAAGGTTTTGCGGCGATATAGATCGGCAAAACATACGCGGGCTTTGTGACAGGTATAAACGGCGAATTGTAACAAAAATATTGGATTTTTTTTTTAGTTGAACCAATAGTTTAGGAAAAATTTATATGTACAGAAACAGTATAGCATGGCAAACAAAAGTAAAATCAAAATTCGAAGGAGCGGATCGGTTGCTTAACAACTCGCATGTTTGTGCCATTTCTTAATGAGTTGGGGTGTATCAACTGTACCTCCTCCCTCGTCTATACTCTTTGGGTGTCTTATTTATTTTGTGGTTATTTTTTTGCTTATTGTAGATAACATTAATATCAAAAAGCCCGGTAAAATATTTAATATAATGTACACTGTTGTCAAAATTTACAAAAAATGTATTAAGCCCCATCCGATTTAATATACAGGGTGCTTTAAAAGTAGTTTAAAATAATTTCAGAGCTGATTTTACAGTCTAAAAATAATTATTTTGGGGTTGAAGCCTATAACTAAAAAAAACAAATAATTGAGACATATATATCCCAATCACTAAGTTTTGGAGTAATGATTTGTGTCTTTGAGCCGCTTTTTTTACGTTAAAATGAATATAAGTATGAATACAATATTTATTAGAATAATGATCAACAAATAACCCTTTATACGCCAAACTTCAATAGAAATATGACAACGCAGGACGTCGAAACAAACAAAGGAAAAGCGGGTAGAGGCCGCGATGCCGCGTCATTTCGTTTCGAGTATTGATCGTGGCTATTCGATCATACTCGTACGTTTCCGTTAGGCGGGAAAATAGGTCACTAGAGTTTTACACGTGCCGAGATCGGAGTTGGCCTTGACTTAGTCCGTTTCTTGGTTAGCGATAAAAGGACAGGGGAGGCGAAGAAAAGGGGCGACGAAAGAAAAGCGATAGATAAAAATTAGGGATATAAAAAATCGTGAATTTATGCAATTTACATAAACAAATAGGTAGTTGTTTTGGGGAATATGTTTATGGGAGAGTTAATATTACGTAAATAAATTGAATTTATGCAATATTAATACATTTTTTATTTATGTTTATAGGAGTGTTTGGATGACAGTGTTTAAAAGATGCATTAAACACTACTTTTTTGTTATTTAACAAAGAAAAAAATATATAATATTGAGACAAATTTAGAATTTTAAAAACACATTTACTTTTCAATATAACCTCCTTTAAAACCGACGCACTTCTTTCAAAGCCATACCTAATTCCTTTCTTAATAATTTTCCTTGGGGTCGTTACATACCATAAAAACAAAATATAGGATCGATTATCACATTTTCGAAAAAAACTCTCTAAGCTTGCAATCTTAACTCGAAGGAAAAAAATAGCTGGAGAACATCGCAGAGTTTATAGTTTATAAAAGAATGTGTAAATTTAGCCCTCTTTGTCTTTTTAACCGACTTAAAAAAAAAAGGAGATATCAATTCGGCACATATGTATGTACCTACAATTATTGGAACTGCGTGATATTCACCTATCCTATGGTAATCTATTAGTGTTTCCAAAGAAATGTACAAAATTTTATAGGTGCATGTATATTTGTAAGTTTGTATGTTTGTCCACGAATTTTTCCGAAACTATTATTTGGATTGTGACCATTCTTTTTTTTATTACCTTCCATTTACTTCAACTACGAGCTATGGGTGTGGTGTCAAAGGGAAAACATCTCAAAACCTTGGTTAAAATTTAGTGCATGTTAGAAAATGATCAACAAAATATATTTTAGTTTTTACTTAAAACTAATTGGGGGCCTACAATTTTTTTTTGAGTTGCCAGCACTTAAGAGTAATACCTACCAAATATAAAATAAAAGGAAATTAAAAAATTAAACCGACTTTAAAAAAAACCTTAAAATTAGGTATGAAATATTATGTTTTAAAGAAACACTTATTTAACCAACAAAAATGAAGTCAACAGTAGGAATAAAACAAATTGGGGGACTACAATTTTTTTTAAGTCGGTGCCAGCACAGAGTAATACCTACCAATTATAAAATAAAAAGGTAATTTAAACAAAAATTAAACCGACTTAAAAAAACTTTAAATTATAAAATAATATTTTTTAATGAAACCTATTTAACCAACAAAAATGAAGTCAACAGTAAGTATAAAGCAAATTGGGGGTCTACAATTTTTTTTAAGTTAGGTGTCAGCACTTAAGAGTAATACCTACCAAATATATAAATAAAAGGAAATTAAAAAATAAACCGACTTAAAAAAACTTAAAATTATGAAATATAATTTTTTAAAGAGACATTTATATAACCAACAAAAATGAAGTCAACAGTAGGAATAAAACAAATTGGGAGCCTACAATTTTTTTTTAAGTCGGTTCCAGCACAGGGTAATACCTACCAAATATAAAATAAAAAGGTAATTAAAACAAAAATTAAACCGACTTTAAAAAAAAAACTTTAAATTATAAAATAATATTTTTTAAACAAACCTATTTAACCAAGAAAAGTGAAGTCAACAGTAAGTATAAAACAAATTTGGGGCCTACAATTTTTTTTTTAAATTGGTGCCAGCACTTAAGAGTAATACCTACCAAATATAAAAAAAAGGAAATTAAAAAATTAAATCCACTTAAAAAAAAATGAAAATTATGAAAAATTATTTTTAAAAGAAACACCTATTTAACCAACAAAAATAAAGTAAACAGTAACTAATAAACAAATTGGGGGCCTACATTTTTTTTTAAGTCGGTTCCAGCACAGAGTAATACCTACCAAATATAAAATAAAAAGGTAATTAAAACAAAAATTAAACCGACTTTTTAAAAAAACTTTAAATTATAAAATAATATTTTTTAAAGAAACCTATTTAACCAAGAAAAGTGAAGTCAACAGTAAGTATAAAACAAATGTGGGGCATACAATTTTTTTTTAAATAGGTGCCAGCACTTAAGAGTAATACCTATCAAATATAAAAAAAGGAAATTAAAAAATTAAATCGACTTAAAAAAAATTAAAATTATAAAATATTATGTTTTAAAGAAACACCTATTTAACCAACAAAAATAAAGTAAACAGTAACTATAAAACAAATTGGGGGCCTACAATTTTTTTTTGAGTTAGGTGCCAGCACTTAAGAGTAATATCTACCAAATATAAAATAAAAGGAAATTAAAAAAATTAAACCGACTTTAAAAATAAAAGTTAAAATTATGGAATATTATGTTTTAAAGAAACACCTATTTAACCAACAAAAATGAAGTCAACAGTAAGTATAAAACAAATTGGGGGCCTACAATTGTTTTTTTGAGTTGGGTGCCAGCACTTAAGAGTAATACCTACCAAATATAAAATAAAAAGGTAATTTAAAAAAAATTAAACCGACTTTAAAAAAACTTTAAATTAATAAATAATATTTTTTAAAGACACACCTATTTAACCAACAAAAATGAAGTCAACAGTAGGAATAAAACAAATTGGGGGCCTACAATTTTTTTAAGTCGGTTCCAGCACAGAGTAATACCTACCAAATATAAAATAAAAAGGTAATTAAAACAAAAAATAAACCGACTTTAAAAAAAACTTTAAATTATAAAATAATATTTTTTAAAAAAACCTATTTAACCAAGAAAAGTGAAGTCAACAGGAACTATAAAACAAATTGGGGGCCTACAATTTTTTTTCTAAATAGGTAGTTAAGAGTAATACCTACCAAATATAAAATAAAAGGAAATATTAAAAATTAACCGACTTAAAAAAAATCTTAAAATTATGAAATATTATTTTTTAAAGAAACACTTATTTAACAAAAAAAAAATGAAGTCAGCAGTAGGAATAAAACAACTTGGGAGCCTTCAATTTTTTGAGGTCGGTGCCAGCACAGAGTAATACCTACCAAATATAAAATAAAAAGGTAATTAAAAAAATTAAACCGACTTTAAAAAAAAACTTAAAATTATTAAATAATATTTTTTAAAGATAAACTTATTTAACCAACAAAAAGTCAAGTAAACAGTGAGTATAAAACAAATTGGGGACTACAATTTTTTTTTGAGATCGGCGCCAGCACTTAAGAGTGATACCCACCAAATATAAAATAAAAAGGTTATTAAAACGACTTAAAAAAAAACTTTTTTTTAAGTCGGGTAAAAAAGAGAATCAAAGGTTGTTAAGTAAAATGTCTTCCCCACTCCGTTTTAGCAGAGTTTATTGAATCGGAAATTTAGTTTCTATTTTAATTAAGTTTTATATTCGATGGACTTGCTAGCACCAACACAAAAAATTTGTAGGCCTCTAATTTGATTCGTACCTACTTTTGATTGCGTTTTTGTTGGTTAATTTAGGGTATATATAAAAATATTATTTCATTTTGTGATTTTTTTTTTACTGTCGGTTTAAGTCTTTTTAATCGATTACCTTCTTATATAAATAAAAGGACAACTAAGGATGTTAAGGAGAAAATCGAGGACATATAGGAATGTATAGTAATAAACAACACTCAAAGAAGACAGAAAAATATAAATAATTATTGCTTGCTGTGGCGTGGTATTTATTATTAGGTTATTCACTAGCATGGCCAGGATTTAGGTTGAAGGGGGGGCATATTAAGCTAAATTGTCCCGAAACAACTAGATTTTATAGTTTTTACAAATAATGGGATTAAATAAATAGTGAACGACAAATCTATAAATTTAATAGTAAGTGTGACAACTAGGGTACATAAATAAGTTTCAGCACTGAAGAAAAATAAAAATAAGCGCTCATTTGAGATAGAAATAATACTTGCATAACAAAAAATATTTCGCCTTTGGGGGAGGAGGGGTATGCCTTCTCTGAATACGCCTATGAAATTATCTTTAAAATCTCACAGAGTGAAGTGGCTGCTGTCATTTCGATTATTACTAGTTAGTTAGAAGTAGTGGTCCGTTATTTTGGCTGCGCATTCTCCCTATTATTGTAAACTTCACATATTACATATCATGAATCCATTACAAATAACGCATATATACAAAATAAAAATAGTAATTGAATTCTTTGAAGTACTTTTTTAATAAACACTCATACAATGAATAGTAAATAAATGTATAAGGTCATCATTGTTACTAAATCATCATTTTACCCACAATTTTTCTGATTAAGAAAAAATTGCAACTCAGGATTTCTGCAGGTTTTTATGCAAAGCGTTGTGAGGTTCCTATGCGCCGCCAAGGATATATATCGCACTAGGCGTGAGGTGGCAAGGGGCGCCAAAAAGCTAAATGTGAAAAAGAAGTAGAAACTTTCCTAATTTTAATGAAGCAGAGAAGTATAATAATTTACGAAGGCAGTACAAATTCCGACTTAGATCTCAGAATTCCGACATACATATTTTGGAATGCCGACTATATCTCGGAATTTTCGACTTTCTATTCGATCTAAGTCGAAATTCCGAGATCTAAGTCGGATTTGCGAGATCTAAGTTGGAATTTTTACTGAAAATAAAAATAAAAATTGGTGTCGTCCTTCTCCGCCTTCGTAATAACTAAAGCTACTTAACCCGTAACTACTACTATGGGGTCCCCGGGACCCGAGTATTTCATACTTTCGTGGGTATTTCGATTGGTACTAGCGAACTGCCGTAGTGCGCCTAGGAATTCTCCTACGAGTTAGTGTAATTACGACAGTTGATCGCGTCGGGTGTGTTAGTAGAAGCGGATTTGTGTTATACGTCTAGTGATGAGCGAGACCGGTCTTGGTCTTGCGGTCTTGGTCTTGGTCTTGCAGCAAGACCAAGACCGAGACCAAGACCAAGACCAAGACCGGGATATGCAAGACCAAGACCAAGACCGAGGAGTGCAAGACTACGCAAGACCAAGACCGATGAGTGCAAGACCACGCAAGACCAAGACCGACCTACAAGACTCTTGCACTTTTGCTAATTTTTTTTAGTATTATATTATTTAATTTTTATATTTAATATACAGACGTATTTTATACAGGCGTTACACAAAATGAACTGCCAAATAAGACAATTAGTTATTAAGTAACAGGTTTGTTTAATCAAATAATAATATTTAAATTAATTACCTTGTTCTTTTTCTAACAACGATAACAGGTCAATTCAATAAGATGTTTCAAAAAGAATAAGATTGTGACCAAAAATGGTCCTACAAAGCTCGATATCTCTCCGAAACCGTTCACGACAGAGAAAAAATAGGGGTACACAAAAGTTATAGAAGCTAAAAATGACTTTTATATTCCTAATGCTTTTTTTAAATTTGCTATCTAGTGATGCCACTTACAGGGTGGATCAAAAATTTCCACAATACATTATTTTTGTTTTACACTGTAAGAAGTGGCACCATTAAATTGCTTCTCAAAACTATGATATAAATGTAAAAGAGATGGAATAATACCAAATATTATTTTTATGTCATACTTTTTATATAAATAAATATTAAATATCACTTCCGGTTTAGACGGAAAATGATATTTAAAAATCATATACGTTGATATTGTTTCTATATGACAGTTTAACAATTTTTAGCATAGTATACAGGGTGGTGATTTTTTAAAGGGATCTTTCGCCAATTTTTTTTTATTTTAGGTTAAAAGCTAAAAATTAGGAAGTTTTCTTGAGTGGCAGTGGATTTTTGGAAAATTTTGAAATAGAAAATAGTTTCACATTTTACGTCCTTTCTTTTCTATAATTTTTATATGATCAGTTTTTTACCATCATGAACGGTTTCGGAGATATCTAGCTTTTGAGCCACCTTGTATATGCAGAATGTTTATAAAGTATTTGTTCCAACTTTGGCAAATATTTGACTAATTTAAAGACAAAAAGTTTATATGAACTGAAAATATTCCTGAATGACTTTTTTTTTTGAATCAGAAATCAGTGTTTACATATTAGAATCATTTTAACGGAAATTTCATATCTGGTTGAAATTAAAAGTTTTTTTCTACTCACACAGTACACAGATTTGTTTTAATTTTATATGCGTCTTGAAAAAAAAATAATTCCTATGACTAAAATGTTTCTATGTGCCACAATTTAACTAAAAATGAAGCGCTATAAATAAATAAACCCCTACATTTAAAATATGCTTTTTAATCAAATAATTCAAATGTACGTGTAAGTTTAAAATCGGTATATTTTAAAAATTTAATGCAAAAAATATGGTCGCCATCTTTATTTATTTTTAGGTATTAAAAAATATATATATTTTTTAAGATTACTTACTTTAAATTATTACTACCAAAAAAAAAGCAAGACCAGCAAGACTCTTGCAGCAAGACCAAGACCAAGACCAAGACTGGGAGGTGCAAGACCAAGACCAAGAACAAGACCTTCCTTTGGCTTGCAAGACCAAGACCAAGACCAAGCTTGCAAGACCAAGACCAAGACCAAGACCAAGACCAAGACTAGTCCGGTCTTGGTCTTGGTCTTGCTTTGCTCATCACTATATACGTCACCTTGGGTCCGCGGGACCCGATAGTAGGGTAGGTGAAACTAATTAAAATTCAGTAAATATTTCTGTTTTCTGTTGATTTAATTTTTTTTTTGTTATTTGTATTATGAAACTAGTTCCGTTTCTAATATATGTATTTTTGTAACTTTTAGATAAGATGAGCGTTGAAAAAAAGGCACTTACAGGTAATAAACTTCAAAATATTGTTACAGACGAAGAATTTTGGACTGACCTTGAATTACCATCAACTTCACGAAATGCGGTTTTTATTGATGAAGATAGAGAAAAAGCATGTCAATAGTTACTAAATACTGCCGATGAAAGCGACCAAGAAGAAACTGATTTGGAAGAATTCAGCGAACATGATACAATTAGTGATGTGGAGGGTAAAGCTACAGATAATGAATATTTTGATGACCTAGAAGAAAATAGTGAAGATAAACCTGCATAGTACGGTAAAGGCAATACTTAATGGTCTAAACAAGCACCAGTAAGGGGTAAAACTTAAGCTCATAATATTATCACTGTGCTTCCCGGTTTGAAAGGTGAAAGTCGCCAAAATCCTCCTTAAACACCATTTGAAGCGTGGCAGTTACTTTTTACTAATAGAGATAATTGTTCGAAGTACAAGTAAAAAAATTAATGAAATGAAAAAGAATTACGGTGTTTTTAAAACAAAGAAAAACTCAAGGGAAAAATATTTGCCCACTTTATTGGCAATACAGATGCTGTAGAAATTAAAGCTTTTTTTGGCCTTTTATATTTTCAAGGACTATTTAAGTCAAACCACGAGGATTTAAAATCCACGTAGGCAACAGACGGTACTGACAGGACTTATTTAGGTGCACCATGTCTTTGTGTCGTTTTGCTTTTCTATTATCATGTTTACGTTTCGACGACTCAACAACTCGAAAAGAAAGACCTAGAAGTAATAAATTAGCAGCTTTCTCCGACATATTTACCATCTTTGTCAACAGCTGCAAGAAAGACTATTCTCCTGGATCATGTGTTACTATTGATGAAATGCTAGTACCATTCAGAGGAAGATGTTCCTTCTGTATGTATACACCTAATAAGCCTGCCAAATATGGCATAAAAGTGCAAATATTAGCAGACAGTAAAACCTATTACATGATTAACGCCGAACTATACACCGGTAAGAGCTTAGATGGGAGCCAACCCGTCTCAAAACGACTTTTTCACCCAACAGAGGTGGTTCTTAGAATGGTTGAACCAATAACCAACACAAACAGTACCCTTCTCAAAAATTAACGGAAAATTCCAGCAAAATTTTTACCAAAAACCGACAGAGCTGTACTATCCTCACCATTTATGATGAAAAGAATTTCCAACAAAAATGTTCCGCGGCAAATTCCAAGTTTGACGGCTAATATTCTTGGAATTGAAATGGAGGAGGTGTCAACGCCTCTAGAAATACCTGTAAGATCAAAAAGGCCTCGATGTATTATGCCCCCTTGGAGAGGACAGAAAAACTGCCAACTGCTGCCAAATGTGTAAAATTCCCATTTGTCTAACATGCGCTAATCTAATATGTTCTAATTGTTTTCAATGGGTTTTAGACCTGTAGAGATTTACAATAATATGTTGTAAGTTACTTTTTAATACATATTTAAAAAAATATATGTTTTTCTAAATTTATCGCTTCATAAAAAAATGGGTCCCTGGGACCCCATAGTAGTGAGCAGGTAACATTTTTAGGATAGTAGTAGTTACGGGTTTTAATTTAATTTAAAATTAATAAGTGATGTTGTTTGCAATAAAAGTTATTATTTTAAAAATTCATTATTATTTAGTTAACATAAAACCGAAATACGATTTACGTGAAGTGTAAGCGTCGACCAAAGGACGCTGAAAGACAATCTCGCTCCATGTCAAATATCAAGCACCCCACCCTTTTTTTCTATAATTAAATTATTTGATTAATAACTAAATTTTTAATTTAATCTTATTCCAAATTAGGTGGTCATATTTGATTATTGGACTTTCTATCGCTGTAACACAAACTCTTTATACTTAAAAAATATTTTCTACTTTTTAGTTCAGTTCGCTATAAAAGAGTGTTTTTTTAGTTTTTTTAAACTATAATTTATTTTCTGTTAGTTTCAACACAACATCAAAAGTAATCTTAATTAAGCTCCTTAATTATCTTATATTTGTCAATAAATCTGTTATGGCCAACGGATCATAACAAAATGCCATATAAAAAAGGAAAACCTCATAGATAACCCAACATGAAGGTCATTGAAAAACCCTTTTTCAAAAAGAAAATTAGTTTGTAGCCAGTAACCGAGATTCTTGTAGAAAGCGTTTTGTGCTATTTTGGTCTTGGCGAATGCGCAAGTATTGTCATTTTGAGAAAGTGTTATTTTATTTTTATTCTGATGATCCTAGTCAGGACATTAGAACGAAGTTATGAGATAATTGAATTGTCATCGGCTCTTCTTCTTCTTCCTTGGGAGCCGTCTTGATTTACTACCGAATGCAGCGCAGCCTCTTGGGCTTTTTGAACCTAAACTCCCATTATCTTTTATACCAATCCTCAGTCTTGTTCGTTCTACAAGTCTGTATAACCCCGAGACTGGTTGGTTGATATATTCCTGTGGGCACATTTTCGGTTGCCCAAATAATGCCTGTCTTTTGTGATTCAACGCTTCACATTCGCACAGGATATGGTAGGCTGTTTTTTCCCCCTCGTCGCACATTCTGCAACTTGGGTCTCCATTGTTGGTAGGTTATCGTACCCTGTTAGCGTTATGCGAAATCTTTTTCTACTTTTTCTAAGTAGTTCTTTCTTCGTTCGTTTGGATGCGCCGCTTATAAAGCCGTTTCCATGTCTTATTCTACTGATGCTCGCCCTCTATGTTTATTTCGGATTCATTCCATGGTTTGCCCTCGTGCTGTCAGTTTGGTCACTCCAAGGGCAGGTTCTGGTCCAAAGTATGGTGTGGATGATCCCTGTCTCGCTAGATCATCCACTTTTTCGTTGCTTTTTACTCCCGAATATCCTGGTACCCACAGAAGAGTTACCCTGTTGCGTTTCCCCAAGACTTCCAGTTCTTTTTGGCATTCCCATGTCAGCTTGGACGTTACCTTGGCGTTTACTAGTGCCCCTAGTAACGCCTGGCTGTCTGTTATTATGTTTCTGCACAGTGCAGTAAAGCAGATCTTTCCGTTAGAAAAACAAAAAACCGATCCTAGTGGAATGAAGAGCTGTAAGTTCCAAGTCATCGGCTTTTGACCCCTATACAAAAATTTCAAGTTAATCAGACTTGTTGAAATTGGTGAAAATTAAGTTGAAAGGTTCCGTTACATAGATACATACAGGTTTAGCTAATAAAAGCGCGGTAATGAGCCACCTTGATCTTGGTAGTGCCTGAGAATCTCGGTAGAAGCTTTAACGAGTCGCTGTTTTTGTTCCAGTCAGCAACCTAGGAGCCCATCATGTACAAACCTTCATGTAGTAGAGATAGACAATAGATTTACCCGACGCTATCGACACTAAGACGGACTGCAGCTAAGATCATTTGTTTGATTTTGAGAATCAAATTCCGGGCGATATTTTAACTACCTCTTATATTTTTTGTTTTTTAAACGGAATTACATCTACTACTAAGACTCTGAGGTGTAAACCAGTGTTTCCCAAACTTATCTAAAGCGCGACCCCTTTTTGTTAAAAAAATTGTTCACGACCCCCTACTCATCACCCAAACCAAAATAGCGACAAAAAATAGCGTGCCTAATTTACAACTGATGGTTTCTCAAATTTTATTTTACTTTACTGTTTAAGTTTAAACTAAATACATTTAAAAAATTCAACAATTATTTTAATAATTGCGATCTGTTCCACTAGTAAACTAGTAGTACTTCTGCCAGACTAGCATTTACAATAAAAATAAATAATAAAAAGTCGACTGCACATTGTACACCGCGACATCTTTGTTTGTGTCTACATCGCAATAATTTTCCATGATATTCGCGAAGGCTCTACACCTTACTTCGCTAGTAGATGGCACTCTGGAACGTTCTCGTAGCCTCGTTTCGGCTTTATATAAGCGGCGATGTGCAATGAGTAGAGGTGTAAAAGTAACGAAAAAGAGCGTACCCGTATGTATTCGTTACTATATCAATTAGTACTCGTTACTATCGTATCGTTACGTTACTCGTTACTTCTGATACCTCATATCATGCTATGTTATGTTAGAGGAACGAATCGAGTCGTATTGCGTATGCGTACAGTATGACGTCGCGGTGTGAAAACATACTAATGCATTACATACCAAGCTGCGTAAGGTGTATTTTTTCACTTGTTCATATTTTAAACCAGAATTGTGTTTAAGTTATTCTTAAATTAGTTTGATCTAATAAGTAAAGTGTATAACTACAAATAAACTGTTGACGGAATCTACCAAATTTGCAATGGATTTACTATTTTGGAAATTTTAATCGTGATCTTATGTTATATTACAAGCAACAAATAGATGTCGAAAGTTATTTATTATCAATGAAATTTACACAACATTCTATTAATAAGTCAACATTAAAATAGTTTTGGTTAGAATGAAATTAATCACAAAAAATGAAATAAACCATGTTTTAAACAAAATAGAAACAACAAAAAAATATTTTGTTCTTAGAATTAAAATAAACGTAAAAATAAAATAAAAACATTTCAAACAAAACTAAAACAACAAAGAAAATCTTTTTTTCGTAAAATGAAATTGAACCTAAAGCGCCGCAATTGTTATGGGCAAGCATTAACATTTAACATCTGCGACTTGCTCGTCGCGCCATATCAATAAAAATCATAATTAAATATAAAAACATTTTATGTCAGGAATTTCTGGTTTATATTTAAAAATAAAATCTTCTTTTCTTATCCATTGTAGCAAGAAAATTAAACTGTAAAATTAAAAAAATAAGTGTAAATAATAATATATGAGATATAAACAATTAATAATATTTAAAAATTAACAGCAAGAAACAATTAAATGCCATTAGAGCGTTTAAGATTAGAACAAAACAAAACGTGAAAATACGCGGTAATAAAAAACAAAAACATACATATTTCTAATTTGTAAAAATACTTTCATACCTTTTTTCTGTTCAAATTTTAAACTTTGTCTACACAAATACCTTTAATAAACGTTTAATACGTTTTTAAATTCACCAAAAGATTGCGTCCTGGAATTAAAACATACGATCATCAAACGTTAAAACACGCATCAACTGTACTTGCGTGAACAGTATAATACGAAAAATGCGAGTAACGAAATGCATGCGAGTAACGAAATGCATTCGTGTGTAACGTTTCGTTACTCGGTACTAGATGGCGCACCCGTTACTCAGTACCGAATACATACGGTTTGTTACACCTCTAGCAATGAGACCTCAGTTCGAAACAGCGCGTTGTGGCGAATGCAGCGGTATTAAGTAATGAGTAAATATTTTGCGACTTACGTATTCCCGTTTACGTATTTACGTCTACGATAAATTACAAATTATGGATAAGTTTTTAAAAAGAAGTGCAGAACCATCTACGTCTGAAAGTGGCAGTAATAAAAAGAAAAACAGACTTTACAGTGATGATTATCTTAAATATGGTTTTACCATTATTTCCAATAAACCACAATGTGTTATTTGTGGAGAAGTATTGTCAAACGAAAGCATGAAGCCATCAAAGTTACTTCTACATTTAAATAGCAAACATCCAGATAAAAAAGACAAACCCGTAGAATTCTTTGAAAGAAAGCTGAACGTCCTTCACAAACAGCAAGATACTTTTCAATTGGCAACCACTACTAACGAAAAAGCCTTATTAGCAAGTTATAAAGTTGCTTATCGCGTTGCCAAAACTAGTAATCCGCACACAATTGCTGAAAATCTGATTTTGCCAGCAGCTGTTGAAATGGTACATATAATGATCGGTGAAAAAGAGGCTGCAAAGTTAAAAACAATACCTCTGTTAAATAATACTATCCAAAGAAGAATTAGTGATATGGCAGAAGATATTCAAGCGCAAGTTGTGGAAAATCTTAATAAATGCACGTACTTCTCTCTTCAAATGGACGAATCCACGGATATATCTAACTGTGCCCAATTTATTACGTTTGTAAGATATGATACAAATAATGGCATTCAAGAAGATATTTTATTTTGTTCCCCATTGGAGACCAATACTACTGGAAAATGTTTATTCGACAGTTTTGTGAAACGCACAAGTAAATATGTTATTGACTGGGGAAAATGTATTGCTATATGCACGGATGGCGCTAAAGCTATGACAGGACATCAATCTGGTCTTGTCGTCAGATTACAAGAAATAATGCCTAATGCCACATGGAGACATTGTTTTTTACATCGAGAAGCTCTGGCGTCAAAAGCTTTACCTCCTGAAATGGACTGTGTTATGAAAACCATCATTAAAGTTGTAAATTCCATTAAAGGAAAAGCTTTACAGACCCGTATTTTTTCGAAAAATCTGCGAAGACATGGGTGCTATATTTCAAAATCTTCTTTATCACACCGAAGTAAGGTGGCTTTCAAGGGGCAACGTCTTAAAAAGAGTATTTCACTTAAGAGCAGAGCTTTTAATGTATTTGAAAGATGAGAAGTCCCCATATGAAAATCAATTTTCCGATCATATTTGGCTTTTGAAACTAGGTTTCCTTGCTGATATTTTCGAACAATTAAATATTTTGAACAGTAATTTGCAAGGTCGCGACATTAATATAATTACAGCCTCAGATAAAATTAAGGGGTTTATAAGAAAAATCGATTTATGGTCAACTTCACTTGGCAAAAAGCAGCTCGATTCATTCCAGTGCATTCAGGAAATTATAGAAAATGTATGTTACAATGCTACAAATTTTGAACAAGTTTTTGCAGGCATGCAAGTTACTTTGCTTAATTTAAAACAAAAGCTCTGTGATTATTTCCCCAGAAGAAATTCAAAACAGTTACGACAGTTGCAGATGGATACTGAATCCGTTTTTAGCCGATTCCTTTCAACATGCTGAAATACCAATAAACATGAAAGAACAACTTATTGAAATATCAAGTGATGGAATGTTCAAGCTGCAATTTTTTTCCCAGAACCCGGACGAATTTTGGACCAAAAAGATGCAGGAATACCCTCAGTTGGCGAATGAAGCTGTAAAATGTTTGGTTCCATTTGTAACATCATATTTATGTGAGTTAAGTTTCTCGTCTATGACTGCCATTAAAACAAAAGTGAGAAATCGTCTCGTACTTGAAAACGATATAATTGTGTGTGTCTCAAATACACAGCCTAGATTTGAAAGACTAGTTTCAAAAAAACAGGCGCATGGCTCTCATTAACATTGTAATATTTGACTTTATTTTTTTCTTTTATTTTTAAGGATTTTTTAAGAACTTTTAATATTTAGTTTTTTATGTTTCGTTTGATAATTAATTGTTAATTTTTATTTACGGCTTTATTAAGATAAAAATACATGATTTAACAAAGTAGTGTTTTTGTCTTATTTTGGAAATTTCCGGCGACCCCCCTAGTACCTCATTGCGACCCCCCAGGGGGTCGCGACCCACACTTTGGGAAACACTGGTGTAAACGACTAATCGGAAAACGTTGCGACTCGGAGTAGCCGTTTGCACCTTCAAGTTTATTCTTACTAGAGGCAGCCCTGCTAACATTTCTCTCTTGCTTCTGTTGGCCAGTGCTATATGGCTACCGCATATATTTTTGGGAAAAGTTTGTTTTATAAATAAAAAAGTGTTTTAAATGTGCTTCAACTTCAAAATATGCATAAAAAATCATATACCGGAATTTATAGTCTCGCTAATGTTGATATCTATATTTGATCTAGGGTTATGTTCTTATAATATACAGGGTCAAATAATGACGACTGAACAGCGCCATATTTATGGATCTTCTCGTATTTAAATAAAATCTTAATTAGTCACCCTGTCAATGATCGATACCCTGTGGAACTCTTTCCTGTTTAATCTCAAAGAACACTTAAAAAATTATTTAATTTGAAACAAGGGAGATACGACATAAAATTAACATTTCTAATTTTTTTCGATACGTCCCATTCAAAACAAATTTCGTTTGCAGTTCTTGTAAGATAACCCTGTACAAGAGATAAAATTTTAGTAACTAACCATGATTTGTAATATTTTTATAGGGATCATGATGACACTTAGATAAGTTTTCTAGGTCATCAAACTTGTGTCTGTCTATTTTACAGATTAAGCTGATTTTTGTGTCTTTATCAGTCAATGAGGTTATATAATTAATTATAATTGATTAATGCCGTCATTTTGAAAATCCAGGTTTTATATATATATATATATATATATATATATATATATATATATATATATATATATATATATATATATATATATATATATATATATATATATATATATTTTATATATATATATATATATATATAAATGTCCGCATAAAGTTGGAACCATATGAGAATTTTTAAATATTGCAGTTAGAAAAAAATTTTGATGGCAATCACTTCTGCTTCTGAAATAACTTAAATTACGCCAAGTCATATTTGACAGATAATGTATGTCAATTGTCAAATTCGTTATTTTGTAAAAAAATATTCAAAAAATGGGTCAATTTGTGAAAATTGGAAAATGTTACTAAAATTATGTTTCTAATAACATTTTAGGCTATGTACCGATTTTGAGCGAGAATATGATATTCAAAAATTTTCACATGTTCGTATTTTTATTCACCCGTAACTGACTGCTTTAAAAACATATAAAACGCATTAAAGCACTATTAAAGCAGTCAAAACATTATTTATTGTGCTAATAACATTAGTAGCAAACTTGGTTTTGATGATTATTGATATTCTCAACTAAAAAAATAGTACGCTCTGGATTAATTTCCATATTTCCAAAAATATCACAAACCGTTTTCAACTTTTTCTTTATTAAACTTTAGTTGAATAGTTAATAAATGGATTTATTTACAATTTAGTTATCTCCACACTAAACTCCTATTTGGAAATTAATCCAGAGCGTACTATTTTTTTAGTTGATATTATCAATAATCATCAAAACCAAGTTTCCTACTAATGTTATTAGCACAATAAGTAATGTTGTGACTGCTTTAATAGTGCTTTAAAGCGTTTTATATGTTTTCAAAGCAGAGAGTTACGGGGGTGAATAAAAAAATACGAATATGTGAAAATTTTTGAATATCAATATTTCTTGCTCAAAATCGGTACATAGTCGTAAAATGTTATTAGAAACATAATTTCTTAGTAACATTTTTCAAAATTTTACATTATCTGTCAAATACGACTTGGCGTAATTTAAGTTATTTCAGAAGCAGAAGTGATTGCCATCAAAAGTTTTTTTCTAACTGCAATATTTAAAAAAATTCTCATATGGTTCCAACTTTATGGCGGGCATTGTATATATATATATATATATATATATATATATATATATATATATGCCACAGATTCGAGTGTATGCATGGGGATCTCGGAAACCGTAAGAGATACGAAGTCGGTTAAATTATGGCAAAGTTGCGCATTTAGGTGCCTAACAACATGCCGATTGGAAAGTTGTAAAATTCCAAGTACTTCCGGAGATATCCGGAAAAAACCGAAATTTGCTGATTTCGTTTTTATTTTTTTATGGCGTTATTTAAAGAGATATGAAAAAACAAAAGACATTTTCTCATGGCCACTTCTTAAGCTCTACAAAACAGCGTTGAGAGATTTTCCGTACAACGTTTCGTTTTCGTTAGACCATCATCAACTTTATTTTTTTAAATACGGACCTGGATTTTTTATTTAATTTTTTTGAACTTCTTATTATTATATTTATACCTGACCCCTGTATATATACAGGGTGCCACAGATTCGAGTGCATGCATGGGGATCTCGAAAACCGGTTAAATTATGGCAAAGTTGCGCCTTTAGGTGCCTTACAACATGCCGAATAGAAAGTTGTAAAATTCAAGTACTTCCGGAGATATCAAAAAAACCGAAATTTGCTGATTTCGTTTTATTTTTATGGCGTTATTTAAAGAGATATGAAAAAACAAGACACTTTCTCATGGCCACTTCTTAAGCTCTACAAAACAGCGTTGAGAGATTTTCCGTAGGACGTTCGTTTTCCTTAAACCATCATCAACTTTATTTTTTAAATGCGGCACTCAATTGTTTATTGCATTTTTTGAAGCAATTATAATCCCAAGTACAATGATGTATAATACTTAATATTTTTCTGTTAAATAAACATATTTTCCATAAGAGACAATGAGTAAGACAAGGATCGCACATAACTCTTATAGGGGCGTTCCATATTTGTTAATAAATATTAAGTGTTATACATTTTTGTAATTGGGATAATAAGAGGTTCAAAAAAATAAAATAAAAACATAGGTCCGTATTTAAAAAAATAAAGTTGATGATGATCTAACAAAACGAAACGTCGTACGGAAAATCTCTCAAAGCTGTTTTGTAGCTTAAAGTAGCCATGAGAAAGTGTCTTTTGTTTTTCATATCTCTTTAAATAACGTCAGAAAATAAAAAAACGAAATCGCAAATTTCGGTTTTTCGATATCTCCGGAAGTACTCGGAATTACAACTTTCTAATAGGCATGTTGTTAGGCACCTAAATGAGCAACTTTGCCATTTTAACCGACTTCGTATCTCTTACGGTTTCCGAGATCCCCATGCATACACTCGAATCTGTGGCACCTTATATATATATATATATATATATATATATATATATATATATATATATATATATATATATTTTCCATAAAAAATTAAAAAAAGAAGATATTTTTAAATTTTTTTAAAATTTTCTACTCGTCATCGGATTTATAAAAAAAAAATTTAAAACTTTAAAAACAAAAACTTTATAAAGTTTTTTTTTTATTTGAAAAGTCAAAAAATCAATTTTTTAACTTTTAATTAAAGATTTAAAGATCATGCATTAATTATTTTTCATAATATTTCTATATTTTTTTCTTGTTGGACATCAAAAATAAAATAATTTGAAAAATATTAAAAAAAAAAAACATTTTTGTAAAAACATTAGTTCTGGTTAGTTTTTTTTAATGTTCTACTTGTCATCGTATTTAATTTTTTTAATTTTTTTTTTATAATATTGTAAAAATCGTAAAAATTGATTTTCCCAAAAAATGTATATATTTTTCAATTGTTGATGCGCAACAAGAAAAAAGATATAAATATTGTGAAATAATATCGGATGACCCTCTAATTTGCGGTCAAAAGTCAAAATTTTGAATTTTTGAATTTTCAGTTGCAAAAATCATTATGAATCGGTTGTTTTTCAAACATTAAACAATTTCCGATATGCCTATTTTTCGATTTTTTATGGTCAAAAGACAGTGGAGCCCCTCTTCTTTAATATAATTTACAAAAATGTTTTCAAATATCAACCCCTCCCCCCAAACCTAAATTTTGGCAAATGGTTTGTCGAATAAGCTGTTTAAGGGAGGGGGGGGGGGTAAAGTTTGTTCGGTCAAAAAAGGCCTATTTTTTTTTTTTTTAATTAGTTAATTAGTTTTTCTTCTAAAGAAAATCTTAGTTTTAAAAGCGAATCCTCTATTTGCATTTTTTTCGTGAATTTGATTAAATTTTATCGTCAACTTCCAAATTACGCGAAAATATCTGCATTTTTCTTGAAGTTAGAGGCATCTAAAATATATGCATAAGAAAATTCTGTGTGTGTGAAAAAAATTATCTGGCTATGGCTTTTAAAAAAACCATAGATAATTTTGGGAAACTTGAGATTTGCTGATAAAATTTGATCAAATTTACGAAAAAAAATACAAATTGAGGATTTACTTTTCAAACTTAGATTTTCTCTGGGGAACGGTAAAAAAAAACTTTTTTTCGCAAATCGCAAATGAAATTTTTTTCACCAAAGTGTTTCCCTTGGGGCCAATAGTGTCTGGTATAAATTTGGTGTGGGTCCGATGTCTCAATTTTTAGATAAAAAATTTTGAAAATCCTAGCTACGCCAGTAGGAAGGGTACTATTGTCAGCAAAATTATAGTGGAAGAAAGAAGAACGTTTTGTGAAGAATCATTAAAGCTGGTGCTAGTGCTAGGCCCTGGGGTTTTTCAGCATTAACTTGGTGAATGCCTGAAAAGGAAATTGGGGAGACAAAAAGAAAGTTTAGACGGAAGATCCTAGGATGCAAGTTTGTTTAGGAATGCATCATGCCAGACCTGGTCAAAGATTTTAGATATATCGAGAACAACGAACTGTGATTAAAGAAAGTAAAGGAATTTGTTTTCGTTATGTAAAACTAATAAAGGATAGATCCGATGTGTACCTTTTGTGACGGAATCTCCACTGTTTCCCATATATAATTTTGTGATTATCCAAATACTTTAAAGATTGGAAATTAATTATTGTTTCCATTCAATAACAGAGAAGAAATGTAGGTCCATAACTAAAAGGGGAAGTTTTAGATCCTTTCTCTTCCTGGGGGATATGTTGCAGACGTGTGGCCTTTCAGCGCTCCGGAAAAATGTCCGTGTCATGAGAAATCCGAAAAAGATAGATAGGTGCAAGTTTGGATGCAATTTTTTTAAAATCAATTGCTTATATATACAGGGTGGCCGGCCATATTTTGACCCATTTTAATCGAGAATAACTTTGGAACAAATAAAGGTATCAAGATGCGGTTTTTGCAGATGCACTTATATTTCTTTAAAGTTTATTCTCGTACCTTTACGATTTTATTGTGACATTCCATTAGCTCAAAAACAAAATGGCCGATTTTCCATTATAGGACAACTATGTTATTTTAAATGGAACACCCTGTATATGTTTTATATTTTCAAAATTTAATCTTTCCCTTTAAAAAAATGTAACACAAGCTATGGTTATCTCAAAAAACAACGTATTTATTGACCTTCGAAAAATTGACTGCATGTCGACCAACAATATTATTTAACAATTAAAATTTGCTTCATATGTTACAAAAAAAGGATCGCCAAAGGTTTAGGTTATTCACAAAATAATGGTTACAATAAGGTTACATTACTTTTAAAAACTACTGTAAATGTTGAAAATGCCTTTCGCCGACTTCGACGCACTTATTTAAATTCGAAAAACTTATTAAAACTATTGACTAAAAATTCTTCAGGAATATTTTCTATTATGTTTCGGATATTAATTTTTAATTGCTCTAAATTTTGGGAAGTGGACTATAACACCTCTCTTTCACATATTCCCACAGAAAAAATCTGGAACAGTCAAATCTGGTGAACGAGGTGGCCAGGAAATAGGGCGTCCTCTTCCAATCCACCGGTTTCAAAACGTTGGTCAGTGAATCCTTGGTAATGTTAGCATATTGTGGTGTAGCCCCATCTTGTTGAAAATAGACGAAATTCAATAGATTTTCTTCTTGCAATTGGCGATAAAAAAATATTTCCAGCATATCAACGTAAGTCCCAAAAGGTTACAGTTGGTTCATGAAAAAAAAATGGCCCATAAATTTTGCTTTGATATACCACACCAGACTGTGACTTTTGGCGAATCTCTAACGTGTTCGTTATATTGTCGAGGTTTTCTGTTGCCCAAAACCTGCAGTTATGCTTATTTACTTTTCCATTGAGGTGAAATGTGGCTTCGTCTGACATTATTAGTCTATCCCAAAAAATGTATATTGTTCCTTACTAAATTTTGAATTCTCTGGCAAAATTCCACCTTTGTGGAAAATCAGTTTCTTTTATTTCTTGTAACATTTGAATTTTGTATGGCTTTAATTTAAGTTCTTTTTCATGATTTCTTGTACTGTAGTTTTAGGAATATGGACTGAACTTGAGATTTTCTTGTTGACAATGTTGGATCTTCCTGAGTTATCTCCAGAATTTGTAACGTTTTATTTAGCAAATTCTCATTGTTTACTAAATTCTTTTTACGGGCTAAAGATCCTGTACTCCAGAATTTTCTGTACCAGATTTTAATTGAATTTTTGTGGGTGGAGCTTTATTAAACATGTTTCTAAATCTTCGCTGGGTTTCTTTTACTGATTTGGTTTCGGCAAACATAATAACACATTTTCCTTTTCGCTTAACGAGAACATTTTGCGCTTCCTAATTAAAATAACTTGTCAAAAATGACCAACAATGGCTGACAATGAGGCTTGTTGCTGTTATGGAAACGAGATAACTTTGTTTCCACAGGAGACTTTTCAAAAAATCCTCTTAAAATAATATTCCTATTCGACATACAGTCAATTCTTTGGAGGTCAATAAATGCGTTATTTTTTAAGATAACCATAGCTTGTGTTACATTTTTTTAAAGGGGAAAGATTAAATTTTAAAAATATTGAAACATATACAGGGTGTTCCATTTAAAATAACAAAGTTGTCCTATATCGGAAAATCGGCCATTTTGTTTTTGAGCTAATGGAATGTCACATAAAAATGGTAAAGATACGAGAATAAACTATAAAGAAATATAAGTACATTTGCGAAAACCGCATCTTGATATCTTTATTTGTTCAAAAGTTATTCGGGATCAAAATGGGTCAAAATATGGACGGCCACCCTGTATCATCCAACCTAGAGTATTTCTTAATATTAAGTGAAAAAAGGATGCGATTGACCTTAGTGTATGATTTTGGACAATTTTTAATCTCTTATGACATAAAATTTTTTCCTTATGCAAAGTTTATAATATAAACATCTCGTACCTACCTAAATTTTTACGTAGAATCTGAAAAAATACCCAAGAAAACGATTTGAATTGAAACAAAAGAGGTACGTTTAATACGTTTAAAAAATGATTTTGTATTTATTCCCAGTATTAACAGAATTAATTTTTTCCCTACTGAAAATTGGTGAGGTAAATTATTAAATAGAAAAAGGTAACAACAAATACCTGACAAGCCAGAACACAATGTCAACGATCTGTCAAAGTACAAGGTCAAAGTCACGTCCAGGCTTTGACAGAGTATTAACTTTTTATGTATTGGTATTTTTGAATTTTCTAATTTTAATTTCAATAAAAAAGTCTCATATAAACAAAAGTTGGAAAAAAACGCCAGAAAACTTTAAAAAACCTAAAAACAACAAACATATTTTGTAGGTTGACTGGAATTCTGTTTTCTAGCGAAAGGCGAACTGTCAAAGATCAAAACGGTCACTTTGATCCACCAAAAAGGACCAAATCATATTTGATCTACTCTAGTTAAGACGGTTTAGATTTGAGTAGCAAATTTTAATACCCACGTGTTCACACCACCCCTTGTAAACAAGGCTTTGGTTTGAGAATAAGTTCCCTGGAATAACTAGATAAACTTAATGGGTTTCTTAGATGTTTAGCTAAAATTCTAAACTACTTATCTTTAAAGGTGTTAAACAATGTTTTGGTTTTATAACACTAAAACTTGGACTTCCATTGTCTTTATTTGTTAATTGGTACACTGTGTTGTACCAATTAAGACAATGTAAGTCCAGGATTTTAGTGTTAGGGAATAAAACTATTTGCTTTTATGTGAAAAAACACAACATCGAAAAGTCAAACATCCTAGCTAAACCCTACAGGTAAAAAGTTTTTTATTTTTAGTCTTAAAATAAAGTTTAACGATTTTTAAAACATATTTTAGACATTAAGCCTTATGTTCAGTGCACTTTCGAGTTATTTTGTATTGCAACACATACATTATAAGTTTTTAACCTTCGAAAGCTAACGCACGCCTTTAACCATAAGAAACTTTACACAAAGAAAAAAAATAGTTTTACATTTTCTAGACAAAGCTCCCTTAAAATCAATACAGCAAAACAAATCTAACATCGATACACAGACCTTACCAATAATATTGAAAGAAAACTCAACACACAACTTCTAAATATAAAAATAAATAACTTAAAATAGTTATAAATAATCACAGATTCTAATAAGAATATAAAAAAATAATTACAACCTAAATAGCAAAGTTTTAAAAAATCACCCTCTTGCTTTCACTGGAAGCACCACACTTGAAATGACGTTTAATACAAAACTTTCAAACTTCTGGAAAAACAAATGGGCATCAATATCGATCTCTCTACGGTAGCGCCTGACAACTAGAATCTTTTACTGCGCAAGAAACTTCTTCACATTCTAATACACATTTACCATAAGCCTAATGCTCCGAGTTCTCACTAGAACATACTTTATTACAGCTATTAAATATTTTTATTGCTTCACAGTCTAAACAGTCGTTTGCTTTGGATGTACACCTTGATGGTGGTTAGAATATACTATATGGTAGGTTTGTATGAGTTTGATTCTTGGGGTTATGCGCATTCGTAATTGGAAAATTTGGCCTACATATCGGAAAAATCGGAGAAGCGTAAGTGGATTAAATGTAAGGTTTGCTATTAACGGGAAATTCCAATGAGTTATCATCACTTCTGAGATGTTTTTTAATTTGCAGTATCAAAAATGGATACAATTTGCTATTTTCAACAACTTATTTTAATTTATTGTTATTGTTTGTCTCAAAGTATACCGTGTTAGCTTCTGCCTTCATTTATGGATTATACCTGCCGACAACAATAAAACTGCGAATCAGTAGGTATTAAAATACAGAACATTAGGGGCGGACTCTCATAATATAAAGATTTATAATTTATTGTTTATTTAGGTAGGTATAATATTAAAATTACCTTAAGAAATTAAATATATGCAAAGTTTTAATAAATTTGTAACTATATTATCTATACATAATTACATTTTTAATCTAAATATCTAAATCCAATTCTGTTTCACTATCAGAGTCATCATTGAGATTAATTACAATAAGATTTATGTTGTTTTGTATAGAAATGTAAGAGTCCTCAATTTTTATAATGTACTAAATTTTTCCAGCTCTCAACTGGTATGTTAGTAATTACATTTTTTATCAAATGTATAACACTGGGATTTAAAGTAGGTGTAACATTTTCTGCTCTGATCTTTGATTTTACTTGGTTCCATAAATGCTTTATGGGGTTAAACATATAGTGATACGGAGGAAGACGTAAGACAGTACTGGGCAGTTCAGCCAAATTATCACATACATATTGTTTTTTAATTGTATATGAATTTAGGACTTCTAAAAGTTGCGCTTTTTTGTAACTGAATTCAAAGTAAATATCATTTTCTAACAAATATTCCTGGATTTCAGTTTTTGAACTTGATGAAGCTGGTGGTTTGTGTAGCAGACGGCTGTGGTAGCTTGCGTTATCCATGACAATAACACTGTTGTTTGGAATATTTTTTAAAAGATAATTTTCAAACCAGTTTTCAAAAAGTTCTGCAATTGTATCCTTATGGTAATCCAAGCTAATCCTTAATATTCTTTGCTGACAATATCAAGGAGTTTGGGACAAATCAGTCTTCTAAACCAGCGTGTATTATGGTAATGCGTTTTTCTTTATTTCAAGGTGCTTTTGTCTGACAGTTATGACTGGAATCATCCCATCTTTTGGATACTGTGTCGTGTGTATCGAACCATGTTTCATTAAGGTAAATAATGGATCTATTTTCTAGCCTATATCTTTTAATTTTTTGAAGGTAATTATATCTCCAAGTGCGTAATCTGTGCGATTCCATTACTACTTGTCTTTTGTCTATTTTGCAGTATTTAAATCCCATTTTACAAATAACTCTATGGAGGGTGGCACGGCTAATATTTATATTGGTTTGGTCTTCGTCTAGCTTCTTTTTCAGTTTATTCAAGGTAGGAACAATTTCGCTTTCATAAAGACAATATATTTTCCTTCTTATTAGGTCCTGATCACTATTGTCTATACGGTAAGATAAAAATCGCTACGTTTTTTTTCTTTTGTCCAACTCTTCACTAATAATAATATCCCTTATCGATGATATTTGAGTTTTTGTAAGTAGACAGGTTTCTTTTAAAGCTCCTTGTTTAATTAGACCTCTACTGATTAAAGTTTCATTCACATGTTTCACAACCTGTTTTGCATCTTATATTCTCGTAAAACAACTTTTTCGAAACGCACAGTAAAAACGATTATTCAACACTGCCACTAAAATATTAGCCGAAATATTTATATACCTAATGGCCAATACTGAAGAAATACCTGGCCCAACCCTGCCATTATGAAATAATGGGTTTACCCAATAACAATAGGTAATAAAATCGTTAAGGGTTTATTGGGGTATTGTCCGTCAAAAGCCATAGCGATATACTTTGAGACAGACTATACCAGATTTTAAAAATTGGATTTTATTGCAGTTGCATTATCTGCACTTAAATAAGACGGTATACAAATTGTCAGTTTAACGATTACTTTGTTCTACAGGGTGTACAAAATTTTATGACAGATTCCTGACGTCGATTCCATAGTTGTTTTTTCGTACATTATATGATATTTTTTTAATAATATCACAGGCCACGTGAACACGAATCTGAAGTCAAAATTGGGGGTCAAACAGCAAACAATCGAGAAAACCCCAAAAAACCGACACGGTACATTTACCGGCAGAAACCTGCTACCACGGAATGTTTGGTCTACGACTAAACATTAAACTATAAAAGATACAAAAAAATTTATAGAACAAAAAACAGAGCTTTTCGAATTGTCTATAAAAAAGTTATATAAACATTTTTAATAGGATAAATAATAAAGGAGTTATAAACAAAAAAGAAATTTTGACAAAAAATTTCAGTCCAAATTAGGATTTTTTTTATTAATGTAATTGTTAAATAATAAATTCATTTGAATCCCAAATTTGCACAAAAAATGAAAAAAAAAAATTAAATTTTTTGTAGTCCTGAAAATTCGGTTTTTTGATTATAACTCGAAAAATATTGCATTTAGACAAAAAGGTTATATATTTTTAATTAAAGGTCTTTTAAAAATACATTGTTTATGTCCCATAAAGTTTCGTGTATCTTGTATAGTTTTTAAGATATTGACGTTTTAAATTACAAGAAATCGTTAATATCTGAAATTACGCCTTTTCTTAATTAGTTGCTGTTTGACCTCAATTTTTACTTCAGATTCGAGTACAGCGAAAAAATACTCCAGAAAATCCTAGTCCGATACCCAGCACACACTACTTATTTTTTTTGTGGGCCTGTGTATTTAATTTTTGATTTATGTATGCTCCTTGACTAGATTTTCTGTTTGGATGAATATTTTGTTTCACAAAATATATTATATAAAGCTTTTTACTTATTGTTTCTTTTGTATTTGTAAAAAAGTATGTTTTGCAGAATATAGCTTTAATCATTATTCTAAAGAACTAGGTAACCACTTGAACTTTGGAGCTCATTATAAAAGCATCATCCCAATTTGGTAATTTCTATGAAAGTATTTTTTACATCTTGATCCACTGTGCAATAGACGTTTACTAATGTAATATTCAACAAATCACAATGCGTGTATTTATCATGGTTAACATAAGTTCTTTCTTTTTGCTTTATAGTCCAGGAAACGAACCATTTTACCTTCCAATTTTTTCAAAATGCATATACTGACTTGAAATTTTCACAGTAAGTAGGGAATAGTCCAAGGATCAAGTTTCGTCAAAATTTTTCGTCGATACAATCAGCGTTTTTAATTGGTTTTTTGCAACTAACTCGATAAGTATGTATTTTATTAAAAAACTGTAAATAACAAAATTGTAGCTTTAAAAAAACAATAAAATGTTATTTTTGGTTATTGCTGTGGGACCAATACAAACCAAGTTTTATTTTGTTAAAGGTTAGCTGTTACGCATCAAAGACAAAATTTCAGAGTATCAAAGGCAAATAACGCAAAATCTACGATTTTTCGAGGAAAACTAATAATAACTTTTTTGAAGTATTTGCAAAGACCTTTCTTAAAGAAAAAGATATGTATCATAAAAGTTAGGTGAGTTATGATTAAAATAAGGTTAGACCAAAAGTTTTTAGTGTAAAAATATTAAAAAATAACCCCTAATTACCACCCTAATTAAAATGAGTCGTAGCCTTTTTCAATTCTCTTCCTCTATGTATTATAAATACATTTTAAAATTTTAACCGATTTAAATTGCTTAATTTAAATCAAATGGAGCTGCAAGTAAAAATTAAATTTCAGAATTTTAATAAAAAATGACCTTTTCTTGAAAATAACTCGAAAATTAAGGGAGATACGTAAAAATTACTAAGCTATCAAATTGTAGCTTTTTTAATTACAAATATTGTGCCTTTTTTAATTTACTGTATGACAGAAATTAAGCGAGATATAAACGTTTAAAACGCGTGTGTATAGACTAGCACTACCTTGTTTCAGCCCTTTAAACTTACCCCTTTAAAAAAGTAAGAGTTTTAAACAGTTTTATTATATAGGACCTTAAAGCACTTCAAAAAAACCAACAAAATGGATTTTTAAAGAACTTTTTATCACAAAAACTGAAGGAGTTATGCTTAAAAAACCAATTTTTTGGAGCATGCTAAAAGCGATTTGATGCATTTTTTAAAAAATCCTGCGGTTTTGTGCTGTTTTTTGCATTGTAATATTGTAAGGGGTGAATTTTTTAGGACAAAACAATTACAAAATTAAATTATTAATATTTTTGAGCAGTCACATTTTTTTAATTACAACTCTGTGACAATATGTTAATTTTTCTACGGTAATCATTATTTTTTTAATAAATCATATTGAGGGTTGATTTTCAAGGGTTGAAATAGGTTAACTAATGTTTTAAAGAAATAAATACTTGTTTTTCAATTTATATGAGCCTAATTTTATGTAACTTAAGCTTTAATGTGAAAGTTTTGAAGGTTTTTGCAATAAGGGGTACTTTTCACCGACCTTTAGCATTATAAAGACTTTGAAGAGAAGGGTAAGTTAAGCTTAAATCCATGTTTTCATGCAAAACACAGTAATAATATATACATTTTTAGGGTTAATAATTTTTTTTCTTAAATAATGTTTTAAAAATATAAAATAATACTTTTTAACTTATTTGAATCAAATTTTACTTCTACTTAAGCTTTAATGTATAGTTTTATAGGTTTGAGCAATGAAGGTAGTTTTCACCCCTAAAAAATAAAGACCGCCCATCGGCATAATATAGATTTTAAAGAGGAGGGTAAGCTAGGCTAAATCCCAAATTTTTATGCAGATCAATGCGTTTTGAAAAAATTGCCAGGTTTTGCACTTTCTTCTGCTTCGTTTTCTGGACTATTGAAGCAGTTAAAATAAAGAAATCATGTTTTGTTCTTCCCTTTGCTATCGGCATTCTAATCTAGAGACCTTTATTCGCGACCCAAATATATCCAGATACCTTGAAGGCACAATTTAACACCAGTATCCCCAAAATGAAACACTTCTTTGTTCCCAAATTTATCCAAAACTTGAAAAAAATCAATACCCTCCGTTCTAGTTTCGTTGGAAGGGCGCGTCCGATTGCGGCATGGCCTGTTTCTGGCATCGATTGACCTACTGCCCCATTTTGGGGAGCTCGGAGTTCTAATGATATATCTCATACTAATAAAGCATGGCTTTCCATGAATTATCCATTAGTAGCTGCTAAATTTCAAATTTAATGGTAAAATTATATGATTTTAATGAAATGTTGCACAATATTTCATCCATAAAGAATGGAACAAATTCATTATTTGCTGGCAAAAAAAATAAATTTTACCTCAAACAGTTAAAAATAATTTTTAATTACATTGAATAGTCTAACGCAAAATTTTGTTCAAATTTCCACTTCACTTCTAAACGCTTTAGTAAACAATACTGACTTCTTAAAAATTCCAACATTTTCTAGAAATTTTGAAGTCCATTGTACAACCCAAATAACACTTAGTAAGTTTTGATGTTGTAAGTTTATTTACAAATGTTTCTGTCGATAAAACATTAAATATTGTTAAAAATAAATTGAAAAATGATGTCCAACTTGGCGAAAGAACCAAACTAAACATAAACTCTATTCTTGAATTATTAACTTTTTGCGTAAAAACAACATATTTCCAATATAACATTGACTTTTACAAACAAACTTCTGGCATGGCCATGGGTTCACCTTTATCACCATTATTAAGTAATATTTTTACGAAAAATTTTGAATCCAATTTTGTTCAAAATCATCATTATAAACCTTTAGTTTGGTGGAGATATATAGATGACATTTTTTCTATTTATCAACATGACGAAAATTGTCTAAATAATTTTTTAACACACATTAATAGACAAGAACCGACTATTCATTTCACTTCAGAAAAAGAACAAAACCCACAACTTTCTTTTCTTGATATTTTAATAAAAAAAGATGTAAATAATTTCGAAACCAAAATTTACAGAAAACCTACACATACAAACAGATACTTAAATTTTTACTCTAATCACCCAATAATGGTAAAAAAAGGAGTTGTAAAAAGTCTTTTTGATAGAATTAAAATAATTTATTCTGATCAAAACAAAGAAAATGAAAAATAATTTTTAAAAGATATTTTAATTTAAAATATTTATCCACCATCCACCAAATTTAAGACAAAATCAAAATAGACCTATTACAAATCTATTTTTACCATATATTCCTGGCTTATCAAATAAAATTTAACGAATAGGTAATAAATTTAATATTCGCACTATCTTTAAATCACCAAACACAATTAGATCCCAAGTAACAAAAACAAAACCATAAAATATAAACGAAAACACAAAAAATGTTATTTATAAGATCCCTTGTTAATGTAATAAATTTTATATAGGTGAAACTTCCAGACCATTGCCAAACGCATAAATGAACATGTAACATATATTAGAAACACAGAACTCCACAAATCAAAAATCTGTCAACACGCATTTGATAATAACCACATAATAAACTGACCTCTAGCATTTTAGCAAAGAAAGCTTGTTCAAAAAAACGTAAAATAAAGGAAAGTGCATTTATTTTACTAAATAAAGACAGATGTGTAGCATCAATATATGTTAATTTAAATAATACATGGTTACCTATGCTTGATGCTGAAGTAAATTCAGGTAAACTTAAAATCAATTAACACACCATACCACCCACCTTTCTGGTCTTTTTGAATACTATACATAGACCAGTTAAATAACCTAGTGTCATTTATGACAAAACATCATTAAAAAGTAAAAATGCTATCAGAATTCCTAGATTAGATTAGATTATTTGAGCGGAGATGGCAAAAATGACCTCCACCACTGCAACCTTACCAGATTTATTGTGGTTTCTCCTATCGTTCTTTAGAGTACCTTGTCCAGGCCCGTCTTCTTAACTAGACTCCAGAGTCTTGACACTGGCCACTCCGCCGGTTTTGGCTTTTCCTTACCAAGCCTAGTAAACCTAAGCCTACATAGTGCTTCGCAGTGGCACCACACATGTACGGCTGTTTCTTCAGCCTCCTGGCAGTACCTACACAGGCTATCCTCCACCAGGCCTATTCTTTTCAGGTGCTTGTTGAGTTTGCAATGTCCTGTTAGTTGACCTACCGTTATCCTTACGACTTTACGACTGTGGCTTAGTAGGTCCGAGGTAAACTTGGCCGAGCAGGTCTTAATGAACTGTTTTGCCTGTCGTTGTCCTGGTGTTTGTAACCACCAGCTTTGAAACTCTCTGTCTACCCAGCTCTTAATAGATGCTCAGGGCCTATCATTTCCATGGCTGATCCTCTTTTGGCTAGGTCGTCGGCCTCTTTGTTACCTGGGTGCCCCTCGTGGCCTGGTACCCAGGCTACCGTAAGTTTGTTTGCCAAGTCGACTTTATCCAGGGCCTGTATACAGTCCCCCACTAGTTTGGAATTAACTTTTGGAGAACTAATGGCCTTCAGGGCCGCTTGGCTGTCTGAGTAAATAACGATGTTTTTTCCTTTACTCCCTTTTTCTTTAATCAGCACGGCACAATGCATTATTGCTGGGATTTCCGCTTGGAAAACCGTGGCGTGCTGACCAAGACTTAAGGTTATCTTTTCTCTAGGCTTGTCTCCATAGATGCCAGCTCCTACTTCCTTGTTGGTCTTGGAGCCATCTGTATACCAGATATGATCGGCTTTGATTGGAGGGCCTTCTTTCCAGTCCTCCCTATCTAGTATGACAATCCGAAAGTGTCTGTTGAAGATAAAACGAGGGGTTGACCTGTCCGAGGGCATCTCAAACAATGAGCTGACCTCTTGGTCCCCCTCTATTTCCCATCTTAAGATCCTTTGATGTCCCATAATTGGACTTTGACCTGGTTTGAGTCTATAGAGTACCGCCTTTACTTCTCCCTGTATGTAAATGTGGAGTGGTGGCAGGTTTAGCAGCACTTCCAGGGCTGCGGTTGGGGTTCATCTTTAGGTTAAGTCCCCATCTTTTTCCACAAAGCTCCTAAGAGAAGAGAAGAAGAGAAGAATTCCTAAGTTTTTAGACCAAAAATATCTTAAAATTTGTTTAATTTTTTGTTTTAGTTTCTGTCTTGACAACGGTGGCCACTTGCCACCGAAACGTAGACTAGTTTTTGTGATTTTTGGGTTTTTTGGGGGTTTTCTTTTTTTTTGTTGCAGACGATCTGCAAGTTCATAGGGTTCAATAGGGCTGGACAGGGTCAGCTCGTATACACCAAAAAGTAGTAAGGCGAGTATCCCAAATAAAACAAACTGCAGATTTATAATCTCCAAGAAGAGCTGATTTTAAAAATATAAAACACTTATGATTTTTGATGGCAGTTTCGTAGTTACCGGGTGGTAAAGAAATGTATACATAATGTATAGAACAAATTTATTATTAGTTAAAGCAAAGAAACATTAAAAATTTTCTTTGAACACGTAAATAATAATTTTGTATTGCGCATTTTTTTCGTTAACCCGTTACCCCGTCCTGGAGTGAGCGCAAGGTCATTCTGGGGTGGGCACGGACCACCCGCCCTTCCCCTTATATACGCCAATGCAAACGACAAAACTTTTTTTTTCTTACAGAGTATGCATATTTTGTAGTCTTTCTTTGACTGTGTATTTAGTAAGGTCAAAAAATTACTGTAATATAGGCGATCGTCGATTTTCTGATGTTTCATATAAATTCCTCAAATATTAAATATAAGTTATAATTCTATATAATTTATATCTCTCTCATTTACTAACAATTTACAACATCGAATGATTGACAAAAAGTTTCCTATGGTTTAATTTGGTAAAAAGAGTTGAGGTGAAAGTACCCAAAGAGTGCTTTAACCTGAGCATAAAATCCTTCATTTGGAACGAAAAAGGTGAACGCCCTCTATAACATTGCATTTATGGTTTTCGGTCCCCAAAAAAAATGGAACTGAAATATTTGGTTTATTATTTGAACAATAATCGTAAAATTAATAGAAAATAAAACAGTTTTTATTCGATTTCGGCACTAATAAAAATAAAGGTACTTGTTTTTAGACAAAGCTTTAAAGCCCAAGTACAAATATATCTTAAAAAAAGTAAGAATAATTTTATTAATGGGCATTTCTCTGTAAACTGGGCAACTTTAAGCGTATTTTTGTCCCGACAAACAGTCCCCAAGTTAGGTTTTTTTTTATAGAATTATGGTTATATTTAATAATTATCATTGGGGTTTAATTTTTTAAAAAAAGAAAATACGAAGCACAACGTAGAAATAAAGATTAATTTTTTTAAAAATTTTATTGATAAGAGCCGGGGGAACGGGGGAAAAAAAAGGGGGAACAAAATAAACATATAATTTTTTTAGATTTTTTAAATTTAATTAAAAAATAGGTTCCTCTGATATTGTAAAAAAATTCATTTCTTTTTTAATGTAATAAATTTTAATTTTTATTTTTTTTTTTTCCCCCTTCAATTGGGTGATTTTTTTTTTAAAATTACAAATTATAAAATAAACTTATTTTATATTATATCGGGGGGGGACATTTTTGCCCTTATATAAAAAATAAATATTTGATGGTTTAGAGGAAAAGGAAACATTTTTACAAGCAGCAGGTAGCATGGTTGGGAACAAGAACATTTTATAATACAGAGCGGGTCTTCTATATAAAAAAAAAAGAAAATTTTAAAAATACAGATGGGGTTTTCCTATTAGAAGTTTGGGAGAATTTTTTTGAATTGGGGAAAAAATTTTTTGGACAAAGGGGGCCAAAAATGCAACCCCAAAATTTTTTCCATAAGTAAAAAAGGAACAACGTTAACAGTACTGGTTACATAAGAATTAACGTAAACCATTTTTATAAACTTAAGAAACTCAAAAAAAATCAAAAATACATTGCTTGTGTCCCAAAAAACCTAAAAATCCCCCCAAAATACTTCAAAAAAAATTTTTTTTTAAAATTTTACTTTTCCCCCCTTTTAAAAAAAATTAAAAATTTTTTTAAAAAATTTTGTTTTTTGGCTTTCCTCCAGAAGTTCAATTTTTTTTAATTTTAAAAATTTTTCAGATCGGGGGAAGCCTTTAAAGGAAAATTTTTGAGGGGTTCCCCAAAAATTTTTTTAAAAAACCCTATTTTTTTAAAAAAATTTTTAAATTTTTGGGGGGTTAAAAAAATTTTTTTGGGGTTTTGAATTTTAAAAAAAATTTTTTCTTAAAAAAAATTTAAAATGCTTTAAAATTTTTTTTGGGAAAATTTTTCATTAAACAATGAAAATTTAACTTTTTTAACCCAAAAAGGAAAAATTTTTTTTTTAAAAAAAGTTGAAAAACATACCACCAAGGGAAAAAAAATTTTTAAAAATTTTTTAAAAAATTTTTAAACTCTGTTCCCAAAAAAACCTTTAAAACAATATCAGGCCCCTTTTTTTCCCCTGAAAAAATATTGAAAAATAAATTTTTCCCCCAAAAGAAAAGAACCCCCTTTTTTTGGCCCCCAAAAAGGGAAAAAAAGGAAAGGTTTTTTGGAATTAAAAAACAAAAGCCCCAAAAATTTTTCCCCTTTTTTTTAAAAAAATTTTTTTTTTTTTCTTTTTTCAATAAATTTCCAAAAAATCAAATTTTTAGGGAAATTTTGGGCACAAAAAAGGGGAAACCAAAGTAATAAAAAATTTAAATTTTAAATTATTTTTTCCCCAAAAAATTTTTTAAAAATTTTTTTTTTTAAATTTTTTTTTAAATTTTTCCCCAAAAATTTTTAAAATTTTTTATTAAATTTTTCCCCTAGCTCTTTAGATCAAAGGCCAAATATATTTTTTTTTTATTTTAAAAAAATTTTAAATATTTTTTTAAACCAATTTTTCCCGTTAATTGAAAAAAGCCCTGGGAAAAAAAAACTTTTGAAAAAGGGCGGGGTTTCAAATTTTTTAAAATTTTTTCCCTCCTTCCCCTTTAAAAACCCCGGGCCAAAAGGGCAAATTGGTTTTTAAAAAATTGGAAAAATTTTTTTTTTTTTTTTTACAAAATTCTGGTTTTTAAATTTTCCAAACCCCAAAAATTTTCTTTTTTTAAAAAAAATAATTTATCCACTATTTTTTTTAAACCCCTTATGTTTAATTTTTTTTATTTATTCCTTTTAAACCCAAAAATATACTAGAAAATTTTTTTTGGGGTTTAAAATATTATTTGTTTAAAAAAAGCAAATTTAAAGAAATTTTTATCCCCCCGGGTTTTCCCCCCAAAAAAATTTTTTTTTAAACCGGGGAAAAAAATTAAAAACTTTTTTTTTAAAAAAATTTTTTTATCCAAAATTTTTGATTTGAAATTTTTCAAAAAGTAAAAAAATTTTTTTCCCCCAAAAATTTTTGGGGGGAAATTTTTAAAAAAAGAAATTTTAAAAATTTTTTAAAAATTTTTTTATTAACCCCAAAAAAAAAATTTTTCCCTTTTAAAAATTGCAAAATTTTAAAAAAACCCCAAAAACCCCGGCCCCCCAATTTAAAAAAAAAAGGGGGTTTTATTTTTAAAAACAAAAATTAAAAATTTAAAATTTTTAAAAACGCAGGGGGGGTTAGGGGAAAATTTTTAGGACTTTTTTTTGGGGTTTTTGGGTTTTTTGAAAAGGGAAAAAAAAAAAGATTTTTTTAAAAATTTGGGGGTTTAAAATTTATTTAAATGGAAAAATTTTTTTTTTTGGGTATTGGGATTATTTCCCTAAACTTTAAATTTTTTACATCCTTGTTTAAAAAAATTCTTTTCCAAAGGGGAAAAATTTAAAAACCCCTTTTTCCCGGGTTTTTTAAAATTTTTTATTTTCTTAAAAAACGGAAAGGGAAAAGGAGGGAGTTTTTTTTAAAATTTTAAAGGAAAATAAATTGGGGCCCAAATTAAAAATTAAAATTTAAAATTTTCCCTTTAAAAAATTTTTTGGGCGCCCCCTTTAAAAAAATTTTTGTGAACTTTTTTTTGAAAAATTTAAAAAGGTTGGGGGAAAAAACTGTTTTTAAGGGGTGCCCCCGGGGAAAATTTTTAAAAAAATAATAATATTATTTTTTTTTTTATAATATTTTTTTTAAAAAATTTTTAAAATTATAGTTTTTTATTATATTAAAAAAAACCAAAAAAAAGGGGAAAAACCAAAAAATGAAAAAAAATTTTAATTCAAAATTTTTTAAACCCGGCCCCCTTAATAAAACAAAGTTTTTTAAGGTTTACGAAAGTTTAAGCGGGGTTTTTAAAAATTTTATTTTGTTTTCCCCCCCAATTCCCCCAAAAAAATTTTGGGGAATCCTTTTTGGGAATTTTGAAAAAAAGAAATTTGCCAAACCGGAAAAAACCCCCATTTGGGCCAAAAGTGTTTAGACACCGGGAAACTTTACAAATTGTTAAATATTTTAAAAATTTTTTTTCCCCCTTAAAAAAATTTTGACGTAAATGAAAAAAATTTTAAATTAAAATTTTTTAAAAATTGTTTTTAAATTTTTTCAACTTTAAAATTTTTGGGTTGGGGAACCCCCCGGGTTTTAAAAAAAAAGGTTTTTTTTTAAAACCCCTTTTGTTTTTAAAAAATTTTTTGGGGGGTTTAAAAAATTTTTAAAAAATTTTAATATTAATTTTTAAAAGGGGCTTAAAAATTTGGCCTTATTTTTTTAAAAAATAATAAAATAAAAAATTTAAAAATTTTGTTTTTAAATTAAAAAAAATTTCCCTTTAAAATTTAACTTTTTTATTTTTGGGGAAGTTTCCAAAGGGTTTTTTTTTTTTAAATATTTTTTTTTTAAATTTTTTTTTTTTTGTGTTTTGGGGCCCCCTTTTAAAAAAAGAAATTTTTTTTTAAAAAAATTATTTTTTTTTTTTAAATTCATGTTTGTTTAAAATTTTGGGGACATTTTCTTTAAATCCCAAGTATTTTCAAAACCCATCTGTTTACATCCCCAGTATTTTTAAATTTTTAAAAATCGGTAAAAAAAACCCCAAAAAAAAGGGTTTTTTTTCAAATATCAAAAAAAAAATTTAAAAAATTAAAAAGAAAAATTTTTTTGGTTCCCCCGGGTTTTTTAAAAAAAAATTTTTAAAAAAAGGGAAAAAGGGGGGGTTGTTGGGGCCCCCTAAATTTTTTTTAAAATTTCCCCTTATAGGAAAAAAAAAAATAAATTTTTAAAAAAAATTTTTTTTCCCCCACTAAAAAAATTAGAAAAAAATTTTTAAATTTTCCTATTTTACAGTAAATTTTAAATTCCCAAACACTTTTTTTTAAAAGAAGCCAAATTTTGGTTTAAAACCAGTTAGTTTTATATTTAATATATTTTTTATTTTTTTTTATTATAATATATAAAAAATATAATTTATTTTTTTTAAAATAATATATTTTTAATTTAAAAGGAAAATTTTTCCCCAAAAATCGTTAGGGCCCCCCAAAAAATTTTAAAATTTAAATTTTTTTTTTTAAAAAAAGTTTGGGGGGGAAAAAAAATGAAAGAAAATTTTTAAATTATTTTTTTTTTTTCCCCCAAATTTTTTTAAAAATTTCTGTTTTTTTATAAAAAAATAAAATTTTTAAATTTGAAAAAAAAAGGAAAAGTTTTAACTGGGGCCCCCCCAATTTTTTAAAAACCCCCCCTTTTGAAAAAGGGTTTTTTTGAAAAGGTTCCTTTTTGTTTTTAAAAAAATTTTTGGGGGTAATTGTTTTTAAACCCCTTTGAATTTTCCCCCAAATTTTTTAACTTTTTGGGGTTGGTTAATTAAAAAAAACCCCGGGCAAGCATTTAAAAATTTAAAAAAATTTTAAAAAACCCCCTTTTTAAAAAATATTTTTTTTTTAAAAATTTTCCTTTTTTTAAAATTTGGGGACAAATTTTTTTAAAAATTTTTAAAAAAATTTTTTTAAAATTTTTTTTTTTTTTACCCCCTTTTTTTTAAGCAAATTGGAAAAATTTTGAAAAAAATTTGTTTTTTTTGGAAAAATTCCCAAAAAAAAAAAAATATTTTAAAAATTTAAAAAAAAATCTTGGTGTCAAAATAAAAAGTTGAAAGGGTTTTTAAAAATTTTATTTTGATAAGTTTTTCAAAGAAATTCCAAAAAAAAAAACAAAGTAAGGGGGGAAAAAAAAAAGGGGTTTATTTTCGCCTTTATACAAATTTGTTTTGAAAAAATTTTGGGCCCAAAATTTTTTTTGGTTTTAAATTTTAAAAATTTTTTTTAAAACCCAAAAAAACCCTTTTCCAGGCACCCCAAAATTTCCAATTTTTGAAAAAAAATTTTTTAAAAAAAAATTTAAAAACCCCTTTTACCAAAGAAATAAAAAAATTTTACAGGACGCCATTAAAAAAAATTTTTAAACTAATTTTTGCCAAAAAAAACCCCAAAATCCGGGGAATTTTCCCAAGATGACTCTGGTAGTGAAACAGATTTAGATTTAGATATTTAGATTAAAAATGTAATTGTGTATAGATAATATAGTTATAAATTTATTAAAATTTTTGCATTTAATTTCTTAATGTTTTACGATTATACCTACCTAAATAAACAAAAAAATTATAAATCTTTTATGTTTATTAGAGTCCGCCCCTAATGTTCTGTCCTTTAAACCTACTGACCCCAGTTTTATTGTTGTCGGCATGTATAATCCATAAATAGGGGAAAAAGCTAACAGGTATACTTTGAAAAATTATTTTTTAAAAATTTTTACTTAAGTAAAACAAAGTACTTAAACAAAAAAATTAAAAAAAAAACGGGAAGAAAAATAAAAAAGTTACCTTTTTGATAGTTTAACGATTTACCTTACCTATAAAGTCTGTTATTGTGATGAATGTATTGATATTTTTAGCAGTTATTTTGTTTTAAAATTTAGGGGGTTCGGGGGGTCCAATAAAATTTTTTTAATTCAACCGAACGAACTTTTTTTTTAAATTTTGGAAACCATGATAAATATTGTTTTCCCAAATATTTTCTGCATTTTTTATTTTTTTAATAAACCCATCATTTTTCTTCTTTTTTTAACAACAAACGTATTTAAATAATGAACTTTTAAAGTCAAAAACTAAAGTTTTTAAAGTTTTAAAAAACAAGTCGATAAAAAAAAATAAAGGGCTGGTAGAATGTCTTAACATGTCCCTTTTTTTGGATGAAATTTTTGTATATTCAAAAAAAAATTTACGATAAAGATGTCATTCAATTGGAAATATTTTTGTAAAAAGTTTAAAAAAAATCCCAAAAGGGAAAAAAAAAAATTCAAAAGTTATAAAAAATTTTAAAAAAGTAGGGGTTTTTTTTTTTGAATATCTCGAAAACCATAAAAAGATTTTTTAAAATTTGAAGAAAAGCCCCACCCCCCAAAAAATTTATCTTTAAAATTAAAATTTTTTTACAGAGCTTTTTGAAAATAGCGCTAAAAGCGGGTAGTCTGGTTTTCCCGCCGTTTTCCTCACTGGACACGGAAAGGGAAATTTTAAAAGGGTTTAATAAACCCAATACTGTAGAACAAAATTGCCCAGGCGTGCAGGGCAGCGGGAATAGGGGGTTCCCCCCGCGGAATTTGCGCAATAAATAGTAGGTCGGGGCCGGATTTCCATAATTCTTTGTTACTGTCTATAAAATTTCATCTCAAATGTCAAATTCCAACAATTTTTTTTTTTTTTTTTTTTAAAAATTTTTTTTTATTAAAGGATACTACTATAAATATTTAAAATTTTTTAAAATTTTTTTTTTTTTTTTAAAAAAAAAAAAAGGGGCCCCCCAAATCTGCCTTCTTTTAAAAAAATTTTTTGGGTTTTTTTTTAAAAAAATCTTTTTTAAAAAAAAAAAAAATTTTTTTTTTTTTTAAAAAAAAAAAATTTAAAAGGTTTTAAAATTTTTTAAAAAAGGGAAATTTTAAAAAAAAATTTTTTTTTAAATTTTTTTTTAAAAATTTTTTTAAAAAAAATTTTTAAAAAAAAAAAAAAAATTTTTTAAAAAATTTTTGGAAATTTTTTAAAATTTTCCTTTAAAAAAAAAGGGAAAAATTTTTTTAAAATTTTAAAAAAAAAGGAAAAAAAAAAAAAAAAAATTTTTTTTTAAAAATTTTTTTTTAAAATTTTTCCCCTTTTTTTTTCCAAAATTTTAAAAAAAATTTTTTTTTTTTTTTTTTTTTCCAACCCCAAAAAAAACCCCCCAAAAAAAAATTTCCCCCCTTTTTTTCCCCTTTTCCCCCTTTTTTTTTAAAAAAATTTTTTCCAAAAAAATTTTTTTTTTTTTTTTTTTTTTTTAAAAAAAAAAGGGTTTTTTTTTAAAAGGGCCCCTTTTTAAAAATTTTTAAAAAAAAAAAAAAAAAAAAATTTTTAAAATTTTTTTAAAAATTTTTTTAAATTTTTTAAAAAAAAACCCCAAAAAGGGGGTTGGAAAAAAATTTTTTTTTTGGGGGAAAAAGGGGGAAAAAAAAAATTTTAAAATTTTTTAAAAAAAAAAAACCCCAAAAAAACCCCCAAAAAATTTTTTTGGAAAAAACCCCCAAAAAAAAAAGGGCCCAAAAAAAAAATTTAAAAACTTTTAAAATTTTTTAAAAATGAAAAAAAATTTTTTTTAATTTTAATTTTCCCAAAAAAAAATTTTAAAACCCCCAAAAAAAAATTTTTCCTTTTAAAAAATTTTTGGGAAAAAATTTTTTTAAAAAAAAAATTTTTTTTTTAAAAAAAGGGAAAAAAAACCAATTTTATTTTTTCCCTTTTTTTAAAAAAGGGTTTTTTTTTTAAAACCCAAAAAAAAAATTTTTTAAAAAACCCCCAAAAAAAAAAAAAAAAAATTTTTTAAAAAAAATTTAAAACCAAAAAATTTTTTTAAAAAAAAAAAAATTTTTTTTTTAAAAATTTTGGGCCCCCCCCAAAAAAAAACCCCCAAAAAACCCCCTTTTTTTTTGGGGAAAAGGGGGTTTTTTTTTCTTTTTGGGGGAAATTTTTTTTCCCCCGGGGGGCCCCTTTTTTTTTAAAACCCCCCCTTTTAAACCCCCCCGGGGGGGGGTTTTTTTTTTTTTAAAATTTGGGGTTTTGGGTTTGGGGAAAAATTTTAAAAAAAAATTTTTTTTTAAAAAAATTTTTTTTTGGTTTTAAAAAAAAAAAAAAAATTTTTTAAAAAAAAATTTTTTTTTTTTGGGTTTTTTTTCCCCCTTTTTTTTTTGGGGGGCCCCAAAAAAAATTTTTTTTTTTTTGGGTTTAAAGATTTTAAATTTTTAAAATTTTAAAAAATTTTTTAAAAAAAAAGGGGGGGAAAAAAAAAGGGGGGAAAAAAAAAAAAAAATTTTTTTTTTAAAAAAATTTTTTTTTGGGTTTTTTGGGTTTTAAAAAAAAATTTTTTTTTTAAAAAAATTTTTATATTTTTTTAAAATTTTTTTTTTTTTTATTTTTTTAAAAAAAAAAAATTTTTCCCCTTTTTTTTTCCCCCCCCCAAAAAATTTTGCCAAAAAAAATTTTTTAAAAAAATTTTTTTGGTTAAATTTTTTTTTTTAATTTAAAAATTTTTTCCCAAAAAAAAAAAATTTTTTTTTAAAAAATTAAAAAATTTTTTGGGAAAAAAAAAGGAAAAAAAGGGTTTTTTTTTTAAAATATTTTTTTTTTTTTAAAAAAAAAAACCCCAAAAAAAATTTTTTTTTAAATTTTAAAATTTTTTTTAAAATTTTTTTCTTTAAAAAAAATAAAAAAAGAAATTTTTTTTTTTTTAAAAAAAAAAAAAAAAAATAAAAAATTTTTAAAAAAAGGGGAAAAAATTTTTTAAATTTAAAAAAAACCCTTTTTTTTTAAAGGGGGAAAAATTTTCCCCGGGGTTTTTTTGGGTTTTTAAAAAAAAAAGTTTTACAAAAATTTTTTAAAAAAATTAAAAAAAATTTTTAAAAAAAAAAAAAAAAAAAAAAAAAAAAATTTTTTAAAAAATTCCTTTAAAATTTTCCCCCGGGGTTTTTTTTAAAAATTTTTTTTTTTTTTTTTAAAAAAATTTTTTTAAAAAAAAAAAAAATTTTTTTTTAAAAAAAAATTTTAAAAAAAAAAATTTTTAATTTTTTTTTAAAAAAAAATTTTTAAAAAAAATTTTTTTAAAAAAAAAAAAAAAATTTTTTTTAAAAATTTTTTAAAAAAGGTTTTTTTTTGGGGAAAAAGGGGGGAAAAAAAAAAACCCTTTTTTTTTTTAAAAAAATTTTTTTTTGGGGGGGAAAAATTTTTTTTTTTAAAATTTAAATTTTTTTTTAAAAAAAAAAGGAATTTTTAAATTTTGGGGTTTTTAAAAATTTAAAAAATTTTTTTTTTAAAAAAAATTTCCCCCTTTTCCCTTTTAAAAAAAAATTTTTTTTTTTTTTTTAAAAAAAAAATTTTTAAAAAAAAAAACCCCCCCAAATTTTAAAAAAAATTTAAAATTTTTTTAAAAAAAAATTTTTTGGAAAAATTAAAAAAAAATTTTTTCCCCTTTTTTTTTTAAAAAAATTTTTTTTTTTTTTGGGGAAAAAAAAATTTTTTTTTTTAAAATTTTAAAAAAATTTTTTTTAAAAAAAAATTTTTTATTAAAAAATTTTTTTTTTTTTATTTTTTTTTGGAAAAAAATTTTTTAAAATTTTAAAAAACCCCCGGGGGTTTTTAAAAAAAATTTTTTTCTTTTAAAACCCCCCCACCCCCAAAAAAAAAAATTTTTTAAAAAATTTTTTAAAAGGAATTTAAAAAATTTTTTTTTTAAAAAAAACCCCCCAAAAATTTTTTTTTTTTAATTTAAAAAAAAAAAATATTTGGTTTTCCCCAAAAAAAAACCCCCTTTTTTTTTTTAAAAAAAAAAACCTTTTTTTTTTAAAAAAAATTCAATTTTAACCGGGGGGTTTTTTTTTTTTTTTTTTATTCTTTTCCCCCCAAACCTAAATTTTAAAAAAGGGGAAAAAGGGTTTTTTTTTTTAAAATTTCCCAAAAATTTTTTTAAAAAAAAAAATTTAATTTTTAAGAAAAAAAAAAAAAAAAAAATTTTTTTTTTGGCTTTTTAAAAAAAAATTTTTTTTAAAAAAGGGGGGTTTTTTAAAAATTTTTTTAAAAAAATTAAATTTTTTTTTTTTTCCCCTTAAACAAACCCCCCTTTTTTTTTTAAAAAATTTTAAAAATGAAAATTTTTTGAAAAAAAAAGGGGGGGGGGGGAAAAAATTTTTTAAATTTTTTTGGGAAAATTTTTAAAAAAAAAAATTTTTTTTTTTTTTTTTTAAATTTTTTTCCCAAAAATTTTTTTGGGGGGCAAAAAAAAAATTTTTTTTTAAAAAAAAAATTTTAAAAAAAATTTTTTAAGGGGAAAAAATTTTTTTTTTTTTAAAAAACATTTTTAAAAAAAAACCCCCTTTTTTTTAAAAAATTTTTTTTCCCCCTTTTTTTTTTAAAAAAATTAAAAAAGAAAAAGGCCCCTTTTTTTTTTCCCCAAAAACCCCTTTTTTTAAAAAAGGGGGGGGGTTTTTTTTTTTGGGGGGGTTTTAAAAAAAAAATTTTTTTAAAAAAAAGGGGTTTTTTTTTAAAATTTTTTTTTTCCCCCAAAAGGCCCCGGGGTTTTTTTTTTTTAAAAAAAAAAAATTAAATTCCCCAAAACCCAAAATTTTTTTTTTTGGGTTTTTTAAAAAAAAAATTTTTTTTTAAGGGCCCCCCTTTTTTTTTTTTAAAATTTTTGGGGAAAAAAAAAAAAAAATTTTTTTTAAAAAAAAAAAAAATTTTTTTTTTTTAACCCCGGAAAAAAAAAAAAATTTAAAAAAAAAATTTCTTTTTAAAAAAAAATTTTTTTAAAAAAAAAAAGGGACCCCAAAACCCCCTTTTTTTTTTTTAAAAAAAAAAAAGGGTTTCCCAAAGGGAAAAAAATTAAAATTTTTTTTTTTTCCCTTTAAATTTTTTTTTTTCATTTAAAAAAAAAAAAAATTTTAAAAGGAAAAAGGGTTTTTAAAAATTTTAAAAAAATTTTTTTTTTTTTTTTAAAAAAAAATTAAATTAAATTTTTAAATATTTAAAAAAAAAAAAATTTTTTTAAAAAAAAAATTTTTTAAAAATTTTTTTTTATTTTAAAAAAATTTTTATTTTTTTTTGGGTTTTAACTTTTCCTTTAAAAAACCCCAAAAAAAAGGGAAAAAAATTTTTTTGGGGGGGGGTTTTTTTTTTTGGGAAAAAACCTTTCCCGTAAAATTTTTTTTTTTTTTTTTTTAAAAAAAAAAAAAAAAAAAATTTTTAAAAAAAAAATTAAATTTAAAAAAAGGTTTTTTTAAAAAAAAAACTTTTTTTTTTTTTTTTAAAACCCCAAATTTTTTGGGTTTTTTTTTTAAAATTTTTTAAAATTTTTTGGGTTTTTTTAAAAAATTTTTTTTTAAGGGGGGGTTTTTTTTTTAAACCTTTTTTTTTAATTTAAATTTTCCCCCAAAACCCCAAAAAGGAAAAAAATTTTGGGGCCCCTTTTTTTTTTTAAAAAAAAAAAAGAATAAAGGAAAAAAATTTTTTTAAAAATTTTTTTTTTTTCCTTTTTTTTTTTCCTTTTTTTTTTTGGAAATTTTTAAAAAAAAAAAATTTTTTTTTTTTTTAAATTTTTTTTTTTTTTAAAAAAAAAAAAATTTAAGGTTTTTAAAAATTTTTTAAAATTTTTTCCCAAAAAAAAAAATTTTTAAAAATTTTTTTAAAAAAAACAAAAAAAAGGGTTTTTTTAAAATTTTTTTTTTTAAAAAAAAAAAAAAAAAAAAAAAAAAATTTTAAAATTTTTTTTCCCCGGGGGGTTTTTTCCCTTTAAAACCCCCCAAAAAAGAAAAAAAATTTTAAAAAAAAATTAAAAAAAAAAAGGGGCCCTTTTTTAAAAAATTTTTTTTTTTTTTTTTTTTTGGGTTTTTTTTTTTAAAAAAAAAAAAAAAAAAAAGGGGTTTTTTCCAAAAAAAAAAACCCAAAAAAAAAGGGATTAAAAAAATAAAAAAAAAAAATTTTTTAAAAAATTTTTTAAAAAATTTAAGGGAAAAATTTTTTTTAAAAAAAAAAAGGGGGGTTTTTTTTTAAAAAAACCCTTTTTAAATTTTAAAAAAAATTTTAAAAAAAAAGGGGGTTTTTGGGGTTTTTTAAAAAAAAAGGGGGGTTTTTTGGGGGAAAAAAAAAATTTTTACCTAATTTTTTTTTTAAAAAAGGGGGAAAAAAAAATTTTTTTTTGGGGTCAAAATTTGGGGGAACTAAAAAAGGGGGAAACAAAAATTTTTTTTTAAAAAATTTTTTTAAAAAAAAAGCCCCAAAAACCCCGGGGGCCCTTTTTTTAAACCGGGGAAAACCCCCAAAGGGTTTTCCCCGGGTTTAAAAAATTTTAATTTTTTAAAATTAAAAAATTTTAAAAAAATTTTTCCAAAAAAGGGGGGGAAAAAAAAATTTTTTTTTAAAAAAAAAAAAAATTTTAAAATTTTAAAAAAAAAATTTTTGGAAAAAAAAAAAATTTTTTTTTTTTAAAAAAAAAATTTTTTTTTTTGTTTGGGGGGAAAAAAAAAAAAAGGGGAAATTTAAATTTTTTTTGGTTTTTTTTAGCCCCAAAAAAAAAAAAATTAAAAAATTTTTTTTGGGGGTTTTTTTTTTTAAAAAAAAAATTTTTTTTAAAAAACCCCCAAAAAATTTTTTAAAAAAAAATTTTTTTTAAAAAAATTTAAATTTTTTAAAATTTTTTTTTTTTTTTTTTTTAAAAATTTTTTTTAAAAATTTTTAAAAAAATTTTTTGGAAAAAAAAATTTTTTTTTAAAAACCCGGGGTTTTTTTTTAAAAAAAAATTTTTTAAAAAAACCCCTTTAATTTTTGGGGTTTTTTTTTTAAAAACCCCCCAAAAAAAAAGGAAAAAAAAAAAAAAAAAAAATAAATTGGGTTTTTGGGGAAAAAAAGGTTTAAAATTTTTTTTGTTTAAAAAGGGGGGGGGGGGCCCCAAAAAAGGGGAAAAAAATTTTTTTTTTAAAAAGGGAAAAAAAATTTTTAAATTTTTTTGCCTATTAAAATTTTTTTTAAAAAAAGGGAAAAAAAAAAAATTTTTTTTTTTTTTTAAATTTTTTTTTTAAATTTTTTTAAAAAAACTTTTTTTTAAATTTAAAAATTTTTTTTTAATTTAAAAAATTTTAAAAAAAAAATCCTTTTTAAAAATTTTTTTTTATTTATTTTTTAAAAAAATATTTTTTTTTAAAAATTTTTTTTTAAAAAAAATTTTTTTTTTAAAAAATTTTTTTTTAAAAAAAAAAAAAAAAGGGAAAAATTTTAAAAGGGAAAGTTTTTTTAAAATTTTAAAATTTTTTTAAATTTGGGAAAAAAAAAAAACAAAAAATTTTTTTTTTTTCCCCGGGGGAAAACCCAAAAATTTTTTTTTTTTTTTTGGGGGAAAAAAATTTTTTTTAAAAAATTTTTAAAAAAAAAAAAAAAAAAATTTTTTAAAAATTTTAAACCAAAAAACCAAATTTTTGGGGTTTTTCCCTTTTTTTTTTTAAAAAAATTTTTTAAAATTTAAAAAAAATTTTTTTTTTTTTTTTTTTAAAAAAAAAAAAAAATTTTAAAAAAAATTTTTAAATTTTTTTTTAAAAAAAAAATTTTTTTTTTTTTTAATTTTTAAAAAAAAAAATTTAACCCAAAATTTTTTTAAAGGGAAAAAAAAGGGGGGGGTTTTTTTTTTAAAAAAAAAGGGGCCCCCTTTTTTTTAAAAAAAAATTTTTTTTTTTTTTTTAAAAAAAAAAAAAGGGGCCCCCTTTTTTTTGCCCGCAAAACCCCCCCAAAAAAACCCAAACCCCAAAAAGCCATTTTTTTTAAAAAAATTTTTTTTGGGAAAAAAGGAAATTTTTTAAAAAAAGAAAAAAAAACCCCAAAAAAGGGTTTTTTTTTCCGGTTTGGGTTTTTTTTTTTTTGGGGTTTTGGAAAGGGGGAAAAGGGTTTTTTTTTTTAAAAATAGGGTTTTTAAAATTTTTTAAAAAAAAAAAAAAATTTTTTTTTTCCTCCCCCCTTTCCCAAAAAAAAAAATTTCCAAAAAACCGGCGGTTTTAACAAAAAATTTTTTGGGTTTTTTAAAAAAAATTTTAAAAAAGGTTTTTAAGAAAAACCCCTTTGGGAAAAAAATTTTTTTTGGGAAAAAAAAAAAAAAAAAGGGGTTTAAAAAAAAAAAAATTTTTAAAAAAAACCCTTTAAAACCCCAAATTTTAAAAAAAAAAAATTTTGGGAAAAAAAAATTTTTTAAAAAAAATTAAAATTTTTTAAAAAAAAAAAATTTTTAAAAAAATTTTTTTTTTAAAACTAGCCGCGATCTGTTTTCACCGTTGTAGTTGTTCGGACTCGATAATGTGCCATTAAATTTGCTCTATACCTCGTAGATTTTCCAATACTGTAGAAATCCACTGAGAAGGTGCCACACTGTACAGTTTAAAAATTCTGTTAAATGAACAGAAAAACACATCATTTGGTTTTAAGGGGGTTCTCTGGTTTGACGGTCTGGTTTTTATGCATTTTTTGGGATTTTTTTTGTAAGGACCGGTGAAGAGATAGAACTTTGGAGTTTTTATCATTTATTTATAGGTGTTTTAAGAGTATACATATAAATTCTTAGCTAAAAATATTCATTGAACCCTCAGTCCCTTCACAAAATCAGTTGATTGGCTTATCTAAAACTAAAAAAATCGGCGGCTTTTTTATCTTTAAGCCCAAATACATAGAATGAACTGTTTTAAAAAGAAAATTTTGAAAATTGGGTTTTTGACAGACTTCGGAACAACAAATTTAGAATTTCATGTGTTTTTTGTCAACTTTTTGTTTAAAAAAATGGAAATATTTTAAACTCTGGAGTGATGGAGGAAAATTTGAAAAACAAAGTTTTGAGAAAAACGCGTTCGAAGTTTCAAGTACAGTTACAACTATAAAAATCGTAACTTACCATTAATCTGCGATACCAAGACTAAAATAAATTTCACAACGTAAATAACAACACCAATTTTTTCCTTAACTTGTTTAAACTTGTCTGTACTTATATAAGCATACATTTGTATAGAAGGGTCTCAGGTATCAATTCGACCAAACTCTCAGCGCTCCGAACACCTGTCTCTTCTAACTGCTGTATCTTTATAATGGCTTCGAATTTTGAAAAATCACTTTACCACCATATTCTAGACATATTAAAGAAACAATTTATGCAAAAATTAAAATTCGATTTTTTGAACCAGAGAATCCCCTTAAATAGATTGAAGACGCTGGTGGTTATCATAAGTTTGCCGAAGAGGTAGTTTCGGTATATTTTTTATTCGACTTTGCTTGACACCATACTTTAAACCCCTGATAGGCCGCTTCGTACGTTAGTTTCTATTTTTTTCTACGTGAGAATTTTGCACACATTTTGCACAATTTTGCACAGACAATTTTAATTTCTGCACACCTGCGCAAGAGTAACTGTGCCTATGTATTGGTGGGGGGCGGGCAACTTAACGCCAGCCTCCCCACTAACTTTTAACCTTTTTATGTCAATCGATAGCTTGATTTTTGCACAATTTTGCACAACTTTTGGCGATTTTTGAGCAAGTGCCCCAAAAGAGGTATGACGTCTATAAATTATATCCGTAGCCCCCCAGACCCAAAGTTTTTTAACTTTGATTATACCAAATAATAGCTTGATTTTTACACAATTTTACACAACCATTGGCGATTTTTGCACGAGTGCCCCGAAAGAGGTATGACGCCTATAAATTATATCAGTAGCCCCCCCACCCAAAGTTTTTTACTTTGATTATACCAAATGAAAGATTGATTTTTGCACAGTTTTGCACAATCATTGGCGATTTTTGCACAAGTGCCCTAAAAGAGTTATGCCGCTTAAAAATATATTCGAAGCCACTCCCACCCAAAGTATTTTAACTTTGATTATATCAAATGATAGCTTCATTTTTGCCAAATTTTACACAACCATTGGCGATTTTTGCACGAGTGCCCCAAAAGAGGTATGACGCCTATAAATTATATCCGTAGCCCCACCACCCAAAGTTTTTTAACTTTGATTATACCAAATGATATCTTGATTTTTGCACAATTTTGCACAACTATTGGCGATTTTTACACCATTGCCCCAAAAGAGGTATGACACTTATAAAATATATCCGTAGCCCCCTCGACCCAACGTTCTCTAACTTTGATATAACCAAATGCCGCAAATAGTGATTAAATGGTCGTCGGTGGTCTAAGTAGTTTTTTCGGAATACTATATCCTTTTAAATTGCTTGGGCAAAAATTGCCAATGGTTGTGCAAAATTGTGCAAAAAATTATCTATAATTTGATATAATCAAAGTTAAAAAACTACGGCTACGGATATATTTTATAAGCATCATCTCTTTTTTGGGGCACTTGTACAAAAATAACCAATGGTTGTGCAAAATTGTGCAAAAATCAATCCATCATTTGATATAATCAAAGTAAGAAAACTTTTGGGGGGCGGCTACGGATATATTTTAAAAGCATTATACCTCTTTTGAAGCACTTGTGCAAAAATCGCCAAGGGTTGTGCACAATTGTGCAAAAATCAAGCTATCGATTGACATAAAAAAAAGTCAAAAAAAAATAAGAGGGGGCTGGCGTTAAGTTGGCCTCCCCCACCAATACATAGTCACAGTTACTCTTGCGCAGGTGTGCAAAAATTAAAATTGCCTGTGCAAAATTTGTGCAAAATGTGTGCAAAAATTCTCATGTAGAAAAAAATACAATTTTATTAGTGGGGGAGGGCAACTTGATCGACCCCTTGATACCGCCCCTCACATCATCTGGAACTTCTTCAGAATCGCCTATATTTTGTATGTATGCTTGATTTAAATGAAACAAGATTGCAATAATAAATAAATATTTAAAAATAAAATTTAACACTTAAATTCATTACACTGTAACAGTACCATGAAAACACAAAAATACTTACGACAATAAAAACATCTATAGGTAGGATTTTATTTTAAAAAAATATTGTTTGCAATAGGTGCAAAAAACTCTTTTTTGCACTAACCTGTTGTCAAACTCAATCTAAGGTCTTGATAATTTTAAGGTTTCGTGCGAAAAAGTTGTGCATTTTGTCCTTGTTGCATAAATAACTAATTTCAGATAAGGCCAAAGTAACTTATTTTGTTTGTGTCAAGAAAATTATTAACTATTTTATTTTATTCTAAAAAAAATCTTATATTATAACTTCACAGTATTGTTAAAGCTTCTCTTATTCTTATGGCTCAAATAAATAATATATTACTATTATTTCACATAAATCGACCGCCGACACCAAACTTTTACCAATAAAAGTGGGTGTTAATTCCTCCCTGACCTACCCCATTCTTATTGGCCTAGAAAAAGGGTCCCAAAGTAGGTAAAAATTCGTTAAGGGGGTGTTTTTATTGGCTCAGGACCTTTACTAATACCTTATGCGATTAGTTGCGGAGATAAATCTGTTTCAAATAAAAATGGCGATTAAAAGGTCTTTTTGTACAGTGTTATGTCTTTAATTGTTAGTCACAACATTAAAAAAATAACTTGTTCATTATTTTTTTAATATATTTTTTTATTTGATCTCTCAGTTCTTAAAAAAACATAATAAAACATGTACACTTACGTGGACTAAAGAGGGCCATATTCGCGGGTTAAATAGCCATCCTGTGTATTTTACTCTTTAATGAATACCAAAATGGCATGCAAAACAAAATCACAAAAAAATTTAATTTTTTTCAACCTTTTAACGCATGCCTATATTTTGTAACATTTTGGGATCCATGCCAATTTGCCCTGCCTATAATAATTATTTAAATGACCTACTTAATGTCCAAATGGAATGCATTTTAAAATGATCAAAATGCTAAAAATTTGCACAAGATTTTCCCGTAACTCTTCACCTTTGCTCCAACGAGTAGTGCATGCCAATTTTCCCAGGCTATCTTCTTTTACAAAAACTTCAATTTTTTTCATTGACATGCAATTCCAAATAATTTAAATTTACTCTTTTTTTTTCATCATCGTGCGACCATTTTGACCCTTTTTGCAATTGCTGGATGAATGCCATTCATTACTAAACCCTAAATCAGTTCATTATATCACATGTTTTAAAGGCATGCAGTGTAATATCACCAAAGAGCACTCAAGGTTTTCACAAATTGAAATGCAATTTTCGTTATGACAGGCATGCGAGCGGCGATCAATTAACTTATTTTCTTTGCTCTCTTAAGGTATGTTTCCTTCCACGCGGCCGCCGCATGCGGCTAACGCACTACGTTAGCGGCAAAGCACTCCTACTCATGTTTTTAAATGTGCCTGGTTTCTTCCAAGCGGCTGTCGTATGCGTCCGCTGTCAACGACTGCGATTGATGCGACTGGACTGCTGAAGAAGCAGTGTAGCCGCAGTCGTGTCTGCGACTGATATTTTATTTGTGTTGTTTTGTGTGGAATGTCCGGTGTTTTTTTTAATTGTTAAAAATTGAAACTTTATTTTTTAAATGAGGTCCTGGATTTTCTATTACGCATTTTAAGAGCTTTTAAGATCCCAAATCCAATGATGTTTCGCACTTATTCAAAAAAATCAGTTTAATGTTTTCCCAAGATCCTGCCAATAATATGTTGTCTGACTCTCTCTAGCATATGGTTTGTTATGAAAATTGCCATTAATATAAATTTTTCGAATATGTGCAAAACATTATTGGATTTGGGAACTTAATAGCTCCTAAAATACATAATTAAAAAATCCAGGGCCGTATTTAAAAAAAACAGTTGATGATGACAGCTTAAAGACGAAACGTCGGTGTATAAATCTAATAACACTATCTTGCAGAACAGAAAAAGTAGCAATGGAAATGTAAAAGTTATTTTGTTACATCGATTCAAATAAAGTCATAAAAAAATAAAAACGAAATTGCGAATAATCGGTTTTTTCCAAAAGTAAGTATTCGAAAATTTTAAAGTTCTAAGGTGGCATTTTGATTAGCATCATATTGCGCAACTTTGCCTTCATTTAACCGACCTCGTATCTTTTCAAGTTTTCGAGATCCTAATGATAAGACTCGAATTTGGTACACCCTGTACAGATTTACCTTAATACAATGGCTAATTTTTCCTCTGGGGTTATTGGATATTTAACTCTGTTGTCTGGGTCGGACTTTATATCGTCTTTTATTAAGTCAAGAATAAAACTAAACTCTGCTTTATTCAGTCTAAAATATTTTCTAAATTTTACTTCATCCTGTTGCAGATGTTGATTTATTAATGTAGTATAACAACCCTCATCGCGTCTTTGCTGAAATATTGGATTTATAGAGGCATTGCTATGTTTCAGATTGGCTAATTGTAATAGTATTTCGTCATCCTCTTTTTCTTCTAATAATAAATATATTGCTAGATCATCCATCACGACTCTTACCAAAGATTATTCCCTTTCACTAATAATTTTGCTATCGCGAGTTTGAGCCGCGGTCCTAAGAAACCACCTGATTAAACGGCGGCCGCATGCGTTAGTCGCATGCGACGGCCGCGTGGAAGGAACCACACCTTTAAGCTCCGTACAGACCTGGATACCATCGGTGAAAACATTGTCGGCCGACTGTATCTTTTTTCCTTAAAGTCGGCCCATTAAATAAACACAAATGTGTCTTGTCCACATCTAGTTGCAATTTTGTTGTTGGAAAAATGGCATCAAATGATAATTTAATAGTAGCGTGTGTTTGTGCGGCATATGTAATAATTATGAAAAATAAAAAAACAAAAAAAGACGTTGCTGAAAAAAATGCCTTTTACGAGATTGAGTGAACTCTGGGAACGGTTTAATAAATGACCTAAAATTAGAAGGAAATGATCACATTCAAGAAAGGCAATTAGAAATGAATGTGCGCAATATTTTTGTACATTTTTAGGAAAAGTGTCATGGCAGGAAGATTTTCTTAAGTTAAACTGATATAACAATATATAATAATTTTATATTTAACAATAAAAAGCAATTATTTTTCTTATCATTATTGTACTTCGACTTCCTTTGGACTCACTATTTTCGATCAAGAACAGTAAATGCTCATATCCAAACCAGGTACAAGGCGATGATGTACCTGCTCCACTCTTGTTACCGTCGAGAATTTTTTCATGCTCTCTGCAAAATTGTGTTTTTAGAGAATTATTATTTTTGTTATTTCTTCTGAGGTTGTAGAAAATTCTTCTGCTAAACGTGTTGTTTCGTCCATTTTCTTATTGCGGTCTCAGTACTCTTTACATGAGACATTCCACAGAGAGGGCACTTGTCTTAAACTTTCTATTAAATTAAACGTCTTTTTAGTTGTCCACATGTTACTATACTTTTTTTTAATTTAAAGTAGACACTACCAACTTAAAGTAAAAACTAACCTCAAAATTTGAATAAAGTATTCCGATTAACAGACAACAATGTATCTTGATTCAAAACCCGTACAAACCTGCCGATGTTTTCCATTTAAAACAGTAAACAAGCAACTCGGCGATTCCTTTGATAAAATGCCGCCCGATGTTGTTGGGGAGTTTCCGCAAAATCGGCCGACTCAAGGGACACAAGAAAAATACAGTCGGCCGACAATGTTTCCACCGATTGTATCCAGGTCTGTACGGGGCTTTAGGGATAACTATTAACCCTCATGCAAAATGGCATGCGGTTCCAAATCATTTGACCTTACCTAGCACCATCTCATAACCTGTGACATTCGAATGCTATTGAACGAGGTAAAAATAAATTATTAGGGTATATTTACAACAAAGATTTTAAAGCAGGAATTAAAATGTAATTAAAAAAAATTAAGTTGACTTAAAACACCTTAAAATTATAAAATAATATTTTTTATATCTACACTAAATTAACCAAAAAATGGGGACCTAAGTTGCAGAATTTCCGACGAGGGGGAAGAAACAGCCTACCACATACTGTGTGAATGTGAAGCGTTAAATTACAAAAGACAGGCATTACTTGGGCAACCGAAAATAAGCCCACAGGAATATATCAACCAACCAGTCTCGGAGTTATACAGACTTGTAGAAGGAACAAGACTTATGGGAGGATTGGTATAAAAGACAATGGGAGATTAGGCACAAAAAGCCCAAAATGCTGCGCTGCCTCCGGTAGTGAAAGAGGGCTTCCAGGAAGAAGAAGAAGAACCGTCCTCCAGCCGGGACGACTGTCCCCTTTAAACCAAAATGTCCTTCGTCCTCCGCAGCTACTGCGGAGGACGCAATTTGTCCTCCTTTCTGTAGATTTTAAGTTTAAAATTAGGTAGCAAAGATGAATTTTTTTTTTGGTTTTGAAGTTAGGAACATGATTAATCGTTATTTGAATCAAGATGAAAAACTAAAAATGAATAGTTTTTTACTTTTTTATGATAATGTTTTTAACTATATTGAAAAGAAGTTTAATAATACCTATGATAATATATTGGGTAAGTGGGAAATCTCTCTTAAGAACCAAATTTAGAAAAGTTTCCTTCTTTTATTTTTTTTGCAGGTTTAAGGGGCCACCCCTCCTCCCATGTAACGTTATATAGAATTTCGTAGACCCTCCCCTAAATATGGCGTGTTACGTAACATTCAAGCTCAAAAAATGCGACAAGTGCCGAACGGCATACGCCATTAGCCAGTGCCATATTTTCAATACAAATATAAAAAAAAACATTTCTTAGCGTTACTTGACATCGAGTAGCACCAACCCTCCCCTCACGTAACAGCACATAACATAAGAGAATACCCTTCCCCCTGTTAAGAGAGTTACGTGGTTTGTGGATGACCCCTAATTGCGGAAGATCTAGTAACTAACTAGTAACTATAATAGAGAAATTAAATTTACAAGATGCAGTTAACCTAGACAAATTATTTGATGAAAGTATGTTTGTTAAAGAACCTATTTTTAAAAGAAATATTTGACATTCTTACAGAACTAGCCAAAAATGGTTATTTATTTTTCAAAATACAACAGGTCTTGAAAATTTATTTGTCATAGTTCCTTTTGCTCTAAGCGCTTCTGCGACTTCTGCATTTCCTAAACCTATTTTATTATATTAAAGGCAACGAACAACTTTTAGATCCATCTAAGAACCATGAAAAATATGAATACCAGTAATTTTTTTAAAATGATTAAAATGTTATTCTTTTATCCAAAAATACAGTTTTTTGTTAACTTATAGAAATTTAAGTTTAAGTATGTTATTTTCCTTTTATAATTTTTAAGTTATTGTTTGTATTTCTGTTAATGTCTAGAAAATCCTTTAACTGTGATTTTTTGTGTTATAAGTTTAAATTATTATTTTTCATAACCAAGAGTATATATTTCTGTTAATTTAGAGAAAACCTTTTTAGGTCTCTTTTTTATTCTATTATTTTATTTTGTAGAGTATTTATTAAAATAAAATAATTAATTAGTGTTTTATTTAAGTATGGTTCCTACATAATACATTTTATTTTTTAATTCGAAAAAAAACATTTTGTAATTGTCAAAAATATTTTTAAAATAAATAATTGAACAAAATACGTTCTAAACATTAACAACAATAGCAGTTTATAAAATTAAAAATTAATAATTAGGTATAATTTTAAACGTCGAACTATTAAAATTTTTATGGTTAAATATATCTTTTTTTAGAGTTAAAGCGCTAAAAAAGTTTCATGTATCCTTCTTTACCTCTGTGACGAGTTGACAACCCTAGTCGCTGGTGTCCTTAATTATACAAATTGCTTTATTATTTAAAATGGATGTTACCCAAGGAAGTTCAAAGGTGTATGGAAGTCCAATACTGTAGAACAAAATTGTCCAGGCGTGCAAGGCAGCGGGAAGAGGGGGATTGGCCCCGCGGAGTTTGCGCAATGAATAGTAGGTCAGAGCCGGACTTCCATAATTCTTTGTTACTATCTATAAAGTTGACATCATCAAATGTCAAATTCAAGCATTCACTTTTTTTTTAATTTTTGCACAAAATTGTTGGTTATTAAACGATACTACCATAGAATATTTAAAATTATTGTGTAATATTGGATTTTATATCATCTGATATAATATGGAAAGAAGCCTTCTATTTAAATGGTCGATATTTTTGTGAGTTTTGTATTTTTACTAAAAATCTTTGTAAATAAATAAAAACACGATTTTTAAAATAAATTTCAAACATTGTATGATAGTTTCATGTACTTATCACCAATTTTGTGATAAAAGAAGGGCAAGATAGTGTAAATGAGTTTAATCTAATTCTAAGATTCTGGTTGTCCCTTAAAAGTGAAATTTTTATAACTACTTTTAGGCATATACTTTTCACTAATAACAAACATTCATGAGACAGAATAACAGTGGTTAAAATGTTTAGTAACATTTGGTACCTAGGTATCCATTGTAACAGTATCCGTTAAATATTATGTGTCTACAGTATGTCGAGCTTAAAAAGTGATAATGTAAGTTTAAGAAACCAAAATCTAATTTCTTTTTAAACAAATACAGAAAAAGCAAAAAGGAAATTTAACATAAAATTGTACTTTCTTTCATTCAATTAGAGGGACCTGTATATATTAAAATTTGCCTGGTCTGCCCAGTAATTAATAATTTTGATCATTTAAAAGAATGTACTAAATTATTAAATGAAATAAAAGTACCTAAATGAAAACCCTATTTCTTTTTAATAATCCACAGAAATACACAAACATTGTGAAAATCATATCAATCATTCATAATTGATATATTATTTTTTTTTCGGTTACCTAACGTTACGTCTCATAAGAAGCACCTAATTTAAATATAAGAAATACTTACCTAAAGTAAAAAATGCCGGGTATGTTACTCTTGGATTTGCAAGACAAAACCCTACAACCTCTAATCATTTTGTTACGATATTATAAGTAACAAACAATAAACACAAAATTATAGTCACAATTTAATAAACAGTAATCACTTATATAAGAAGGTTTTTATTAATCCAAAAAACTTCTGCAACCACAAAATATAGGTACTCACAGAAAGCAAAACAATCGAAACTAATACGGCGCAAAGGGCACAAACCACACCGAAAATGACGAATGATGAGACGACGACGGTTGACAGTACAGCGCAGATATAGTTTCATACGCGCCGCGCGCCTTTTCACCAAAAACCTTAGACAACCTAAGACTACGGCTCTTATAAAAGTATAATGTGTTGCCTAACTACACACTGATTTATCAGTGTGTAAGTAGGGAACACATTAAATTATTTCGTGGAATTTTGTTATTGCGCAGAATCGGCGGGGCCAACTCTGACAGTTACTTTCATACTGGGCTGGACATTTTTTGATCGAATGGGCGATAGCATTGGGCTTCCATACACCTTTAAACTTCCTTGATGTTACCCTACTTAGACTTAGGATTTTATTAAACTTGGTATGTTTGTAATAAATAAATATGGTCCTATTCAATCCTCGTTGGATAAGCCAATACACATCTGCAATAATTTTATTATTTGTGTGTTTCTGTATGCTTCCCAAAATGACGCATTTTGACATATATACAACCTTAATTATTACACATCCAAAAACGTGCCGTGCCTATTTAATATTTTATCAGCACGGACTATAGGGTTTTGGCAGAAAGGACAAAAGGGAGCGGCACAACCCCGAAATGCCTTGACCTAATTTTCGCCCTCCCAAACAGCCTAAATAAATCCTTGGATTTATCCACTTTATTTTTATACCTCAAAGAAAAACAGGTCAGATCTTTAAAAAATCTTTTGTTTTCACTTTTTATTTTTTCTTTTAAACTAAAATTTATTTTAAAAATCAATAGTAACTTTTTTGTATAAGAATATATTAGTATTATTTATATATAGAGTGGTATAAACATAGCTTAACCGTGAAATCGTACATTTTTGAAAAAAACATTTTTATTGGAGCTCATAAAGGCGGAATTACTTTGCGCGAATCTACCTCGCGTATCAAATCTCGCTTTATGTAAACTTGTCTAGACTCCCGAGTCACGATGCGCGAGGACGAGGCAGGGCGAGCCAACACTTGGTCGGTTTTTAGTCCGCATTAAAGGTGTTTCGCTCTGCACAACAGAGAAAATAAGCCTTCGGTAGGATAATAAAATCTACTTTCGATACCGCACTAAAATAGCCGTTAATTTGTTTACCGGAGTGGATATTTATGATATTGAAAATAAAAACCTGTTGCCTCGATATATGTATATTAAAAAATTTACTTTGTTTCAATTAGAATTCCAAATTGTTACCGATCGGTAAATCTTAAAATAAAAAATAACTTTTCCAAAAATATTTGTGAGACACTTGGTAACCTCTGCATTCGTAAGACTATTTTCACCCTTTTATGGTAGTACATATATATTTTATATATATTATATATATATATATATATATATTATATATATATATATATATATATATATATATATATATATATATATATATATATATATATATATATATATATATTATATATATATATATATATATATATATATATATATATATATATATATATATATATATATATATATATATATATATATATATATATATATATATATATATATATATATATATATATATATATATATATATATATATATATATATATATATATATATATATATATATATATATATTTAGGTTTGCCACACTTTATGAATTAAAGAGTAAATTATTTATTTTTTATAATAGGCAAGGATACAGGGGCGTAGCTACCGCCGTATTAGCCGTATCAATGATACGGGGCCCCCGGGCTACAGGGGCTCCGACATGTAGCAAGTGGTAGTAAGCAAGCATCACTGGGGGCACTAGTAAACCCCAAGGTAGCGTCCAAGCTGACATGGGAATGCCAAAAAGAACTGGAAGTTCTGGGAGAATGCAACAGAGTAAATTTCTTGTGGGTACCAGGAGATTCGGGAATAGAAGGCAACGAAAAAGCGGATGAGCTAGCGAGATAGGGATCATCTACACCATACTTTGGGCCAGAACCTGCCCTTGGAGTGAGCAAAACCACAGCACGAGGGCAAACCGAGGAATACTGAGGAAACCTTAGTAGAATTAGACATGGAAAAGGCTTCATAAGACGCCCATCTAAAAGAACGAAGGAAGAACTAGTCAGACAAAGTAGGAAAAGACTTCGCATAACAGTTAACAGGGTTGCTAACAGGGCGTGATAACCTAAGAGGACACCTACACAAGATAGGCTCATACAATGGGGACCCAAGTTGCAGAATGTGCGACGAGGGGGAAGAAACAGCCTACCATATCCTGAGCTAATGTGAAGCATTGAATCACAAAAGACAGGCATTATTTGGGCAACTGGAAATGAGCCCACAGGAATATATCAACCAATTAGTCTCGGGGTTATTCAGACTTGTAGAAGGAACAAGAATGGGAGGATTAGGGGGAATTAGAGAGATAATGGGAGATTAGGCACAAAAAGTCCATGAGGTTGCGCTGCCGCCGGTAGTGAATCAAGACGGCTCCCAGGGAAGAAGAAGAAGAAGAAGTAGCTAGTAAGCAAAAATTCGTAAAATGTTTTTTCTACCATTTTCTTAGAAAATACCGTTTTCAACCCCTGACTAAGGGTAGAAAACAACAGAGAGGTAAAATTTTTAACTCCCTGTTCCAGCCGAGCATGCCAATTAATTTATGTTTTGTCAATGATTTCAAATCTTACGTTATACTTTGACAAGTTTTTAAAACAGGGGTTTACCCAAGCAATCAAAACCACAATTTAATTATAGAACACAAAATTCAAAGATAATTTTTAATAATTTAAATAAAAAGGAGTAGAAAAAATTATATACATTTCTCTAGAGTAAAGTGCATTTTCTCCCTTTGATTTTATTGCCCTACACTTCGCGACGTGCATCAAATTATCCGCGGGAGGAAAAGAGGCACTTTCCTTCCTTTTTTTTTTTATCTTTGTGACAACTCACGGAGGATTTGCATATACATATATACCATATATACTAGACATATACATATACATATATACTCCTAAGTACCAGAGTACCGTGAGTGCCGGGTTTTCCGATGTTTAACCCATCTTTTTGCCCAGTTCCGTCAACGTTGCCCAAGCACTGAAACATGCAAATATTGCATTTACAGCACCTTTAGACAACGCGGTAGTGCCACCACGGACGTTATTTTAAATAACTACTACCTAAATATGTTTCCCCGGCGGGGCTGGGATTCGAACCCGGATCGCCGGCGCGCGAGCCGAGGCTCTGACCACTACGCTACCGAACAGACCCTGTTATGTAAATAACTATTTCACAATCGCACTCAGGTTTCCTGAAGTGTCATTTTTTATCGATAATTTAAAAAAATATATACTACTTTTTTGGCAATAGTATAAAACGCTGGTTAATGTTAAGTAACGACAAATCGAAAAAATATAAAATTACCTTTAAGAAGGTATGCCCTACTAGATGGTCTTCAAGACACGACGCTTTATCGGCTATAAGAAAAAATTATTCATTAATATAAAAAAGTGTATAGTATTTTTCAAGACATAAGAAAATGACCAGACATATCGATTAACTCTGATTGCAATAAAAATCCTTGAAATTGGTCCTTTATGGCCATGCCAACAGGGGTGAGAATAGTTCAGGTCCGGACATCATGAATACTTATATAATGTTTCGGTCAGGTAAAAATACGACCCTGTACGGACGGGTGCGATAATTAGATCAACCTACCCTAATAGTACCCTAAATACTACTTTCGAGGGTTTTTACTGCATTCAGAAGCAGTCGAGACTTTTAGTCAATTTCTTATATCTTGAAAAATACTATACCAGATAAAACTTTTTCCGTTCTGGTTTCCGGAGATAATAACAGCATGTTTTCTATTTTTGACCCTTCCCTTAACATCTGCAACAGTTAAAAGAAATATTTCAAAATTAAAACTGATTAGAAACTATCTTAGGACTTCTTTGAGACAAGAATGGCTATCAGACTTGTCAGTGCTGTCTACAGAGGCAAAAAACTGTCTTTAGCTAGCGATGATTTAGTAAATAAATTTACTGAAAAAAAAAGCTAAAAAAGTATACAGGGTGTTACAGAATGTTGTGAGGAAAATTTGGGGGCAGATTCAACATGTAAAAATATGAAAAAAAGTTCATATAAACATGGGTTCGGAAATGCTTTGTTGTTATGATACGGGGTGTTTAAAGTTTTTTGCCTTTTAAAGTTTATTTCTTATTTCTCGAAAACCCATGGAGATATTAAGATAAGTTTTGCCATACGCAAATATATTATTATAGGTCACATTTACATGTTCAAAATTATTTTTAAGGGACTTAGATCAGTGGCGTTCATGCCGGTAAGTTCCTATTTTTAGCGAAGAAAACTGTACGCCACTGGTTTTCGCAAAAATTAGTATTGCTTTCTTAAAGCCAGTTTAATTCTGCTTAAAAAGTACCTCCTGGACTTTTTCGCCCTGACTTACCGTTTTCAAAATAAAAATTAGTTTATTAATCCGTGTCCGTATAAGCTGTTTTCGTCGGAGTCCTCAAATATTTCGAAGGGGCAGAAGAAATATTCAAATGCGATTTATAGCATGCATTAACGCAGAGGGAAGCCATTTACAGCATTTGATCTAAAGTTAAAATCGAATACATTATTCCTAAACAATTAGTACAAATACAAAAATAAAATTATAAATAAAACATGAAACAGCTAAGTGTACTTTTAGTTTTATTTCGAAAACGGTAGGTCAGAACGAAAAAGACCAAGAGGTACTTTTTAAGCATAATTAAAATGGCTTTAGGGCAGCAACACTAATTTTTGGAAAAACCAGTGGCGTACAGTTTTTTTCGCTAAAAATAAGTACTGACCAGCACGAACGCCACTGATTTAAGTACCTTAGAAAACAATTTTGTACATGTAAATGTGACCTATATTTATACATTTGCGTGTACAAAAACTCATCTTAATATCTCTACGAGTCTTCGAGAAATGTGAAATAAACTATAAAAGACAAAAAACTTTAATCCCCTGTATCATAAAAACGAAGCATTTCCGGACCCATGTTTATATGAACTTTTTTTCATATTTTTAAATGCACAATCTGCCCCTAAATTTTCCTCACATTATTCTGTAACACCCTGTATATTTGAATAGTTTTGCTAATTTGGCTCCTAGGACTATTAATTGTAAGCAATTTCTTACCTATAATTAATCAATATATTTTTATTTTACTCAATACGAGTATTTTTGTTTCTTGTTTTAAAAAATCTTTACCCTCCATTTAAGCCTGGCCGCAGTCAGGTAAAAGGGGCCCCGTCAAATTTTGATATAGGGCCCGTCTAGGGCAAGCTACGCCACTGCAAGTATATTTAAAGTTCAATTCATAAATATAACGAAAAGTTCAAAAAGATGTCTTAATCCTTAATTTGTATTTTATTTTCGCCGAACAAATAAAGAAAAGAGGTCACCGAAATAAGACTTATGTTAGTAAATTAAATGAATGCCTTTTGTTAAGGCGCAGGCCGTGGTGAGAAAGGAAAATAAGTGGAATTACATGCTTAGAAGTTCATTTGTGGATAATACAATTTGCATGAAAGGAACTTAAAATAGGTATTTTGTTTGGATTCTTATATAAATTTTCAAAATATAAAGTCCAGCAAGCAGGTTGTAATGTGAATTAAATTGTTCCAAGTGGAGAAGTATTAAAATTGCACTAAAAGAACACAAAACATAAATGGTTCACGAAGTACAGGAATGTTATAATAACACTAAAATCTTGGACTTTCATTGTCTTTATTTGGTAATTAATACACAACGTTTCAGTTAGTGATGTATCTCCAACCGTTTCCAAGTGATAACTAAAAACTATTCTTAAAAGCTACGACTTATATATGTCGCAGGCGTATTGAATAATCCGGCTTTTTGCAAAAAGACTAGGTATTTTGCAAAATGCCGGCGTTTTGAACAATTCAGTACATTTCTGCAACGAGCCTGGCTATTTTTAGGCGTTTTGCAAAATAACTGACCAGAGCTAGGCGGATTAAACAGTAATTAAATTCCTTTTGAGAATGACAAAACATTAAATTTGGTTATTTTGAATAATTTGTCTTTCTCAAGATTTAATACATATTGTAGAAACATATTAAGGATTTTTTCGCGACTTACCGTTTTTAACTACTGGTTGATAGCACTTATTTCCCCCATCATTCTAACCGCGTTTAACCCGCCTATCCTCGCAAAAACGAAACGGTTTACGTATGTCATCTTACATACTAATCGTTTAATACACTTTTAAGTTTAAATTTAAATGTAAGGTCTTTGGAGAGTTAAGAAATAAGTCGAAAAAATAATATATAAACCAAATTTTTCATTTAATAAGATATTAGCTGTTTCCAAGTCAACTATAACAAGTAAATTTTTCCTTTATGATTTAAATATAATTGCACTAATTCATCCATTTAGGAGTTAACTAATAAACCAAAAAATCTGCAATAGAAATAGTTGTTAAACCATAGCAAAAAAAAAACATCATAAAAAACAAAACAATAGAAAAGCCGCGAATCCTACATTATTTTAAATTGAAACTTGACATAACCATTATTATCACTCCTCCTGACTAGTGGCGATAGCGGTAGATACTGGGTACAAAGTAATGACGTAGATACCTACGTCAGAACACCTTCCCCTACGTTACCGCTTCTCGCGAAAATAAACCGGTATGTTAACTGTCCTAACAATGTTCAACGCGGTATGTCGCCAAAATTTGATGATTGTCAAAAATATTAAGTTAAAAAAACGGTAAAAACAAGTTTTATTCCAAACTGAGATTTGAACACACAAGCGGAAAAATACGACGCGACGAGACGCGACGTGGATATTCTAACTCCTTAAACCACAGGACCGATCCCATGTTTTCAAAATTTGTGTTGAAGATCTACCATATTAAAAGGACTAATTTACCATTGTTTTAATAATTATGGTACTAACAGAAACTATATTGTTCAAACGTAAATATGAAATTAAGTGCACTCTTAAAAAAAATGTACCGCCTACCTCTATAATTCGATCTTAAGTCCATAGTTTCTTCGTAGAATTTACTGGTTATGAATGTATTTCTTTATAATAGTCGTCCTTGATATTGTCCTCAAAAGTAGGGTCATCGGTGCATGATTTCATCCATTCTTTTTTACTTTAACAAGGGAATAAAATAGAATCAAGTGTCTTGGTTAATCTCGTACAATAACAAATAATGCATACATTTTAGATTAGAAAAACCACGTAAACGTAGGTTCAACGTTTTGTGAAATCTGACTAGTCATTTGTAACAAAAATGACATAGTTGTTTAATCCGCCTAGCTCTAGTTAGTCATTTTGCAAAATGCCTGAAAATAGCCAGGCTCGTTGTAGAATTGTATTAAATTGTTCAAAACGCCGGCATTTTGCAAAACGCCTAATCTTTTTGCAAAAAGCCGGATTATTCAATACGCTTGCGACATATACACTCCGTTGTCCAGCGAAGCTTGACCGATTTTTCACGATTCAGCAACGGCTGCCAAATATTCGGAATGTCGACACTAGGTTTGCTAAATACATAATGGTTGTTTGGAATAAAATTATTACAGCTGCTTTAAATTTTGTTTTTTTTTCTTTATCCGTGTTCGGCAATACCTGATTTCGACATTTCACCTCGTTTCTTATGTTTTTTGTGTTCTTTAACCCTAATTTCGAGTGGTCTTTTCGTTTCCCCGATGTATACCTCATCACATTCACAGGGAATTTGGTAGATATAGTCATTTTTTGAAACATTGTTGCCCAGTCTCGTCTTAGTAAGAATACGTCTTAGAGTGGTTTGGAATTTAAATGCTGTTTTAATATTATTCTTATTCGCTATTCTGCGGATCTTTTCCGAAGTTACTTTAATGTACGGAATAGTCATAAATATTTGGTCCTCTGAAGTCTTATTCAAAGATTTTAGTGTTACTGAAACCATAACATTGTCTAACACTTTCAAAGAAACGTCAGAGGAATGTTAGTATATTAATTTCGTAAAACATTTACACCTTATGAATTTAAACAGCATTATTAATCTATAACCTTCATACCAATTTTTGTACTTCTAAATCAAGAATGACAAAGCTCCATACAAACTTTCACCCCCATTCTACCGAGGGGATATTTCCAAAATTCTTTCTTAGCTGTCATCTTGTCAAGTTTTCTGGAAAAAAATACAGTGATTCACAGCCAAAATGATGCAGCTGCATTTAAAGTAATTTAAGTGTTATGCTATGGGGCTGTATGTCATCTGCTGGGGTACGCAGTACCATTTTATTGAGGGTAACATGAACCAGTATATGTATTTAAATATTTTAAAGCAGCATCTTAGGACTAGTGCAGAAAACTTTCAAATTAATGAAACCTTTCGCTTTTACCACGACAATGATCCCATACACACCTCTTACTTAGTGCGTGAATGGTTACTCTATAATTGCCCACATGTCATCAAAACACCTCCCAAATCGCCCGATTTGAATGTCATCGAAAATCTTTGGACACATTTGAAGAACAGAGTACACAAAAGTCAAATAAGTAATAAAAATAATTGACAAATAAAAATAACAGAAGAATGGGTTATGATATTTCAAGAATATACAAATAATTTGGTGGAATCAATGCCTAAACGTCTTCAAGTGGTTACTTATAATGAAGGAGGGCCCACAAAGTACTAAAAGTTGTTTAGATGTCACTAAGTGGCCATATTGTTTATAGTTTATCGTATTATTTAATCAGCATCATTTTGGCTGTGAGATGAAATAATGCTGACCAAATATTAAAGTATCGTAATTTTCTTGTTTTTTAATTTATTGTCAAAAATCCGTTTTTGACTAACACGTGATTATTTATTTTTACTTAATTTGGTTTATTAAAAATAATTTTTTGGGTCTCAGTTGGCACTTAAATTACTTTAAATGAAACTGCATGATTTTGGCTGTGAGTCACTGTAAGCCTAGTTACCAGCTTCTATATTACAACTTCAAAAATGACAATTTTTTTATACAAACTTTCATTCCCATTTTAACCCCCTCCCTCCTCTTTTTAAAAAAGATAATTTTTAATCTTAATTAGTAGTCTTCATCCCCCTTTAGAAAGAAAGTTTCCTAAAACCCTTTCTTAGCGGACGTTTATTGCTGATAATCTACCCTTGTGCCAAATTTTATTATCATAGGTTAAGTATTTTTGAGATTTTGTGATGAGTCAGTATATGAATAAATAATTTGACCGATTTTTATGAAATTTTGTATGTATATCCAGTAGGTCTGGGAATAATTTTTTCATGATTCGGGATTAAAAAATACATACAATCCTAAAAATTTTCACCCTTCTACCACCAACCCCTTTTTTTAATAGCGATATTAAGGGAGGAGAACAATGCCGGTCTCCTGTCTTTTTCCCTTATTGTTTACTTCTATAAATTTATAATAGATGGCGGTATAAGTTAATTCATCGATACAACTCTCTAACATTGTTTGACACCTTGGTTGCGCAGACACCCGGTAGATGGCGATATGTTTCGATTTCTAGATTATACATTCTATTCACGTTATATTTGTATAAGTTCACGATGACAATGATTTTAATAATTATACTGTGTGGCCAATACACCCCTTTGTAAGGCCATCAGACCAAAAAAAAAAAATTATACTGTGTATTGTGTTGTAATTGTGTAGATGGGTAGATGAGTAGAGGGGTAGATTGCTTTCAGTGGTAACCAAATATTGTCAATTGGGCCCAAGAAAAAGTTTTTTTTAATTTAAAAAAGCTCTATCGGTTACATGTTTTAGGAGAAGTGGCAGGGAGTTTAAGTTTACAATGCCAGACTGCCTGTGGTTTAACACAACGAGGCCACTTGTGAAAATATTTATTGGTGTTTTTAATTAGTGGATAAACATCAGTGACTTACCATATTCGGAAAATTGCAATAGTTTTTTTTAATAAATAGTTAGAATTTTGAATTTCTTTATTATTTTTTCCAAAAACAGCCCCTAATTATAAAGATGTACCTCTGCAGCCAAAAATAAAAATTAAATGTCAGTCACAATCTTGGAACTAACACTTATTAATTTAGCGTAGATTTAAGTGAAGTTTAATTTGTTTTCCGCAAGCTACTATTATTTGATCAAAAATATTTTTTCAAAATAAAGTTGTAGTTAATACATAACAGAGCAGGGGTCTCCAGTGGTGTATATTGACTACAAAAAGTAAGATATCTCAATTGTTTACTTTAAAAATGTAATGACAAATTCTAGCTAAATTATCTCCCAAAATAACTTCATGTGTGTCAAAAAGTGGGGGGCCTAGGCTCTCCCGACCACCCTAAGTATACGCCACTGGAGGCCTCCAATAAATAGTATATTTTTTTTACCAGACAAGCTACACTGGTATACACTTATTTGTTACCTAATACTTACGTTTTACAAAATTGTTATAAAACAGATAAAACCAAATAATAACACAGGTCCACAAAAAAAGTGGTGTGTGCTGGGTGTACATTTTTCGCTGAACACGAATTTGTCAGTCAAGTCAAGTCAAAATTTGGGGTCAAACAGCAAAAAATCGAGAAAACCCCAAAAAACCGAAACAGTACATTTATTAGAACGAGTTGGTGAAGTTGCAGCGTACCCGCCTCTCAGCCGTGTACTCGATTCCGGCACTGTCCATTGGACTTTTTCATAGCTCACAGCTTCACAGAAGGCAATGGCAAACCACTGTGTAGAAATTCTGCCTAGTAAACCCTCTCACATGTGCTTCAAAAGGCACGTTAAGCCGGTGGTCCCTCATATCTGTGTAAATTGCTACGCAACACAGATATGTGCAAGAGGGCGCCTACGCTCTGCATAGAGTATGGCACAAAAAAAGTACATTTATCGACAGAAACCTGCTACCACGGAATGTTTAGACTACGTTTAAATAGAAAAAAATATTGTTTTATTAATGTGGTTTTGAGTTTTTTTTAAATAATAAATTATTTATTTTGTTCACTTGATTTCCAAAGCACTTAAAATTTGCATAAAATATCCAAAAATTAAAAAAAATCAAATTTTTTCCACAGGTATACCTCTTGAAAAATCCTGAAAATTCGGTTTTTTGATTATAACTTGAAAATACTGCATTAAGAGAAAAAGGTTATATAACTTAAATGAAAGGTCTTTTAAAAATGCATTGTTTGTGCCCCATAAAGTTTCGTATATCTTTATATTTTTTAAGATATTGACATTTTAAATTTAAAAAAATCGTTAATATCTGAAATTACGCCTTTTCTCGGTTATTTACTGTTTGCCCCCAATTTTGACTTCAGATTTGTGCTCAGCGAAAAAATACTTTAGAAAATCCTAGTTCGATACCCAGCACACACCACTTTTTTTGTGGGCCTGTGTAATTATCTTTGGGTGTAAAGATTCCATATTACTACTAACTGCAGTTAAAAAAGAGAAAAATCTAAAAATTCTCTTTTTTTCCATTCTGTCTGTACAGATAAAACTTGACAGCGTGTGTGATAGTGTTCACAAAAATTATCATCACTAAATAGTCCATGTTAAAAAAAAAAAACACGGGATCCAACGCCACAGATTATTTGCTGTATCCACTAAACCCGTAGTATTTTACCTGGATAGGTAAGAATTATTCCTTTGAAGCCTGATGTCGCAAATGTTTCAAAAAGGTTTCATTAACGTAAATTTTTTCAAATTTTTTTTCGACACGTTCCATAAATATTACTAAATGTAATTTAAATATTGTCGTAATGTTGTCTTGTAATGTTTTTAGCAGTGACTTTTTTTAGCAAAAAATGCATTGCTAGTATCAAAAACATTACAATGTTCCAATAACACGTTTTATACGCATTCAGGTTATTTTTAATTTAATCATTTTTTCGATCGTGCAATTTTCCCAGCCTTTCTTATAACACGTGGAAAAATTTAGGTCATCATCGTTGCATCATCTCTAACGAGGTCATGTGATCCAAGCGCCATGTTGGCTAGAGAAATCATTCTATTCATTTATTATTTTTTTACGCACGCATCTGTGTGTAGGAATAATAAAATATGTGAGCCTGGCATTTAAAATTTCAGAAATCTCTAGTAGTTCTCTGTTTACATAGCAAAATAGGAGCTGTTTTGGTATCTAAAAATTAACAGCAAACCATTAGGCATCAGGGCCATCTTTTGAAAGGTGGTGCATAGTACAAAATAAATATGTTGAAAAGTATTCTAGGGGGAGGGCTGAAGTGCCCTCCGCCTCCAGAGGCGACAAGTTCTTAAATTGGACATAAAATATTGATTTATAGATTTATGTTTTTTTTTCTTATCTTATTATTTGTAAAAAAGCCTTCCCTAAACCTAAATCCTGTCTACGCCAATGGTATAAGGCCGATTACCATTTTTTAACCAGAGTTTTTTCACCCGGAGCGAAAAACCTTTGACTTTTAAAATTTACACTTGCGAGTTATGGGTAAGGGTTGAAACTCGTACGCTTTTCTCCCGACATTAGGATTGGTTCTAATTTTCCCCTATGGGTGATGTCTGTTTGCCAAAATTCCCTACATGATTTTACGGTTGGTACCACCAAAAGTCATGTTTCTCGTTCAAATTTGCACGAATATGGTTTCACCAGAGCCTTGAAAGAACCCCAACAATCAGCTCATGCGTTACGGGTGAAACCCCTTAAGCTTTCCCTAAGGCAACATACGTTGTTGATTGTCTCAAATATGCGTTTCATAAAATTACAAAATATTAATTTATAAGGTTACCATTCACTATTTATTTTATCCCATTATTTGTATAAATATAAACAAATTTTTTTCCAGAATAATATGGGCAGCTACCCCAAAAATAAATCTTGGCGACGCCAATGATTTGCTAAGCTAGAAGGCATGCATAACATAGCATGATAGTCCAATAAAAGGACAATTATTTTAAATAATCGACAATATCGACACTACATGCCGTATTGTCGCTTCGTGCTGTTGTTGCTTGCTGATATTTTTTATTTTTGTTTTTTTTTATGAAGTTGTAAATACTATTTAAATTAAAATTTGTAAATCTATAGAATCTTTTTTAATGGCCAATATTAAATGTTACAAGGCCCTCTTACAGGCATTGGCAGACATCATTTAAATTGAGACTACAGATTTCTACTTATCGGATATTTAATTCTATATTTTCGCCCACAGAGTTAACGTTATTCGATACAAAATTTCTCCGAGTCCCTACTAGGTGGTGAGTGTTCATTAACTGACTTCTAGATGTCGCCAGCGTACTGTTATAGGTTATAGGAAAATACAAATCTTAAGCTAGGCACACACATTCCGGAAATCGCTGGTTTGGTTTTAAGGATTTTCGGAAAAACATAAATCCATTATTTATTATTTTATTCGCCAATCTGTAAGTATCCGGAATTGCTGTTTCAAAAACACAATAGTTATCATAACTTCCAATCAAACATCGTATTTTATTTGGATTTATCAGGCAGCCTGTGGGAAAAGCCTGTCAGGCTCTTTCCACAGAAAAACGTGTTCGAAAAAACTCTAGGTCACGTTGATTGGGGTTTTTAGTTGCGCATTTTTTTCAAGAAACCCTTTTATACAGGTCATGTAAGTGTGGTCAATATCAATTTTTTTAGTTTAAATGCAACACCCCACATATTATTAATATTTTTGATTCTTCAGAACATTCTAAACATATTTCATGCCCAATATCCTATATCTATCTTTAACTGTTTCGGAAATAATAAGTGTTTTCAGATTTATTGGAAAAACTAACAAAAAAGGAAATTATTTGATAACAGAGATTTGCTAGAGGCAGCCTGCTCGGCCGTGCGAACAACTATGCAACTCAACAGTTCCAACCAACCAATCAGCACGCAGAGAGATTACATACCACTCCCAGCCCATGGAGCGAGAGAGAAAGGTTATACATCTTAAGATTAGAACAAACCTACCTACATAAAGCTGTACACAAAGTACGTTGCTGCGTTATTTGCGAAGTTACAAAAACGCTTCTTTCTATTTTATAGAAAATGCACTAATCAAGCGTTGTCGTCAATACATTTGGTAAAATACCGTCCAACATTGCTAAGTAGGTACCTAGGTCCTAGGCAACCTTGTAGGCGAATTCTGGAACCAATATCACTTATATTAAAAGGCATGGAGGATGAAAGTCAACCAGTATAGCCGAATCCCATATTAAATAAGATTCCCTAGGTAAAAGTAAAATTGCCGAGAAAATTTTAAAAACGTCTTCGAGAATACCCATGGATCCAGTTTTGTCAGAAATTACACACAATAGAAAATGTAATAGCCAGTTGCCCATTAAATAAGCCGGAAAATACTGTAAAATGTGGAAAAGTTGATAAACAGTTCCGATTTAAAAAATTTTTGTTTGTACGTATTCTGTAGACCCTCAGGAACATTCATCACCACTTACATTTGCCTTGCAATGAAAAATGAAAAAATAGGGTAGTTTTCCCACCCCCAAATAATCTCCAATATAGTGAAACTAATGAAAATTTTTTAAAATTGGGTTTTTGGGGTCGCTGATTACGAATCCGCGGTTAAAAATCGTGTGAGGGTGGTTGCACCCCATCAAAACCACCCCTAGGAGTTACAGAAATGGGGAAATTTAAAAAGTCAAAATTTTACCTCGAAAATCCTCTAACGGGGGTTTTTGGGGTAGCCGATTACGAATCCCTGGTCAAAAATCAAGTGAGGGTGGTTGCACCCCCATTAAAACCACCCCTTAGAAGTTACAGAAATGGGAAAATTTTAAAAATTCAAAATTTTACCTCAAAAACCGTCTTTCCAGGGTTTTTGGGGCCGCTGATTACGAATCCGCAGTACAAAATCGAGTAAAGGCGGTTGCACTTCAATAAAACCATCCCTGGGTGTTACAGAAATGGAGAAATTTTATTGATGATTTCCGAGGCAAAATTTTAAATTTTCCCATTTCTGTCACTCCTATGGATGGTTTTGATTGGGTGCAACCATCCTCACATGATTTTTGGCCGCGAATTCGTAATCAGTGACCCCTAAAACCCCCGAGAGCCAACCCCGAGGTAAAATTTTGAATTTTTAAAGTTTCTCCATTTCTAGGGGTGGTTTTGATGGGGTGCAACGACCCTTACATGATTTTTGGCCGCGTTTTCGCAACCAGCGACCCCGAAAAACCCCGAGAGACGATTTCCAAGGTGAAATTTTGTATTTTAAAAATTTTTCATCAGTTTACTAGTGAAAATTATTTGATTTTTGTTATCAAATTTTCCACATTTTCCGGCTTATCTTCCACTATAATAAGTTAACTTCAAATACAACGTTCGGTAAAATGTGTTTCCGAAGGAGGTCAGACAGTAGCAAGAACACATTAAATTTAATTAAAAACCAACGAAGTTCTTTAAGATATGACATCTGCAATAAATCTACAGTATGCTACAAATACCAATTGCTTAACTTAAATTATTATGATTAATTTGTTTTTTTGTTATTCTATTGAAGTTTATATAAAGAATTTTTAAAATTCACGTTTATCTTTTATAATATGCTTAATTTTTTCTAAGCTCTCCATCCTCCTACTCTAAAATAAACATTTTGTAATATTTATCTGTCTCCTATTTACAATTCTATAAAAAAATCGTCCAGATAAGTAATTTTTCAGGACCAGTAGCACTAAAAAATATTTTTTTTGCATGATTTGTTAAATTAATCTCAAACACTTAGTAAAATGAAATACTTGCAAAATAAGTTTTTTTTGTAAGGAGCACAATAATTTTTGTAATTACTAAATATTATTATTTAACTTAAACCTACTTGACCTTTATCTAGGAACTATATCGATCTTATTAAAAATTTTGTACCTAACAGATGCGGAAAGTGTCTTTTTCGCCCTTGACGGCTTGCCCAAACTCCACTTCGCGTCGTTTGTGCAATTGCCATCGCGTGCGGAAAAGTAGCACCTTCTGAACTTGTTGGGTAAATAACTATGTTTTGCTCTTCAAAAGTTGCACCTAAAAGAACTCTGGCCTGTGTAATTCGTAATAGTATATTACGTATCAAGTACAGAACAATGAAATTTTACTTGACAATTATGATACGTTTAAAGCCGAGCGAAGCGAGGATTTAAATACCATACGAGTCAAGTAAAATCACTTTTCTGACGAGGTGCGTATAGTATTTTTTTGCATTTTGTAGATTGCCTATTTTGCATTTCATATTAAAATTAGGTTATAATAATAGTTACTGATAAAATCTAAAAAAACGGAGTAGCCTGACGTCTCAGTAACTTGGCAATCTAAACCAACAGGATGTTTTTTTTTTTGTAATTAACAATGGTGGACAGCATCCCAATAAACTCATCCTGAGGAGCGATTTTTTTTAACAATAATTATCGAAATGGCTGATGAAAACGACTCGGAAGAAATCTTAAATGCAGCACAGGAAGCTTTTTCGTGTTTGCTTCCAGAGAATTCTAAGGAAAGGTATGAGAAAATGTATAATATCTTCTGCGAGTGGAGAAACTCCAAGAGATTTAAAGGAATTTACGAAATCTTAATTCTGGCCTATTTTTACGAAAAGGTAGGCTATTTTATATGGTTAAAGTATTGTACATAGGTAATAATTTTGTTATTTTTTTAGGCAAAAGTCCTTAAAGTTTCTAATTTATGGGCTGCCTACTCTATGATTAAAGCACGATCTAATTCAATAAAAAACGGATATTTCACAGTATAAAAAGGTAACAGCTTACTTGAAACGCCGAAATGACAAATATGAACATAAAAAATCAAAAGTTTTGACAATGAAAAACGTCAGAACGTTTTTAAATGAAGTTACAGACCACGCGTTTCTGTTAATGAAAGAAGTATTAAGTTAGGATTATGAAAAATTAAATTAAGTTAAAATAATTTAAAGTAACACAAGAAGAGATAAACATTATGTGATCAAATGGTTTTAATTATACACATAAATTAAAAATTAAGTTAAGTTAAGTTAAGAAGATAACCAACTTTTATCTTTCTTAACTTATTTTAATTTTTTAACCTTAACATAAAATAAAATAAACGTTTCCTTTTAAAAATAGTTAAACTCCCACACAATAACATCATAAAATAGGCTAACAGAAACTCATCTTTCCCATGCATTATGAAAAAATATAACAAAATTATATATTTTTTATACAGATATTTGTTTGAGAAGTTAACAAATTACCACAGCTGCCAGAGAGTGAACCGATGAAATAGAAATCACAAAAACCCAAGGAAGTATAAAGGTGTATGGAAGCCCAATGCTATGGTCCATTCGATCAAAAAATGTCCAGCCCAGTATGAAAATAACTGTCAAAGTTGGCCCCGCCGATTTTGCGCAATAACGAAATTCCACGAAATAATTTAATGTGTTGCCTATTGACACACTGATAAATCAGTGTGTAGTTAGGCAACACATTATACTTTTATGAAAGCCGTATTAGTTTTGATTGTTTTGCTTTGTTTGATTATATTTGGTGGTTGCAGAAGTTTTTTGGATTTGATAAAAACTTTCTTATTTTAGTGATTAGTGTTTATTAAATTGTGATTATAATTTTGTGTTTATTGTTTGTTACTTATAATATCGTAACAAAATGACTAAAGGTTGTATGGTTTTGTCTTGCAAATCTAAGGGTAACATACCCGGCATTTTTTACTTTAGGTAAGTACTTCTTATATTTAAATTAGGTGCTTCTTATGAGAACTAACGTTAGGTAACCGAATAAATAATAATATATTAATTATGAATAAAGTAAGAAAAGTAAGGCAATCTTAACTATCTTTTAGATGATTTCCACAATGTTTGTGTATTTCTGTGGATTATTAAAAAGAAATAAGGTTTACATTTAGGTACTTTTAATTCATTTAATAATTTAGTACGTTCTTTTAAAGGATAAAAATTATTAAATACTAGGCAGACCAGGCAAATTTTAATATATACAGGTCCCTCTAACTGAATAAAAAGAAGTACAATTTTATTCTAAAGTTCCTTTTTGCTTTTTCTGTATTTGTTTAAAAATAAATTAGATTTTTGATTTCTTAAACTTACATTATCAACTTTTTAAGCTCGACATACTGTAGACACATAATATTTAACGGTTACTGTTACAATGGATACCTAGGTACCAAAGGATACTAAACATTTTTAACCACTGTTATTCTGTCTCATGAATGTTTGTTATTAGTGAAAAGTATATTCCTAAAAAGCAGTTATAAAAATTTTCACTTTTTAATGTACAACCACAATCTTAGGATTAGATTAAACTCATTTACACTATCTTGCCCTTCTTTTATCAAAAAATTGGTGAAACTATCATACAATGTTTGAAATTTATTTAAAAAAAACGTGTTTTTATTTATTTACAAAGATTTTTGGTAAAAATACAAAACTCCCAAAATTATCGACCATTTAAATAGAAGGCTGTAAAGTGGCGCCATCTATTCTTTCCATATTATATCAGATGATATAAAATTCAATATTACACAATAATTTTAAATATTCTATGGTAGTATCGTTTAATAACCAACAATTTTGTGCAAAAAATAAAAAAAAACAGTGAATGCTTGAATTTGACATTTGATGTCAACTTTATAGATAGTAACAAAGAATTATGGAAGTCCGGCTCTGACCTACTATTCATTGCGCAAACTCCGCGGGGCCAAACCCCCGATTCCCGCTGCCCTGCACGCCTGGACAATTTTGTTCTACAGTATTGGGCTTCCATACACCTTTAAACTTCCTTGCAAAAACCCTATTAATAGTGATTTGCTCTACGCATGCTTAATTTTTTATTATTTTTAAATTGATTTGCATGTTTTCACACACTGTCTTAATTTAAATTAACTTAATTTTTGTTAACTTAACTTAACTTAATATTTCTGCTTAATCCTACCTTTTATTTTTGGGCTAACTGGTGCATGTCGGCGTGCAGAATTATGCAGTTTACCAACTGAAGATACATAAGATACCGAAACAATGTTGGTTGTAACGGAACGCGATACCAAAACAAAGAAAAACGTGTATTTACCGTGGGCTCAGACTGCAATGGGTATAAAATCTACCACAAGTACTTACAACTAGGACCCGAAACAGTACAGCCAGTTGGCATTCATACTTTTGCAAAAATTCCACGAAAAATTGCAACATATTTAAAACTTCCTGATGCTTCAACTTACACCGGTTATTGTTTAAGAAAAACATCTTCCACTTTTCTTGCGGACAGTAGCGCTGATATTCAGGTTCTCAAACGGCATGTTGGATGGCGATCCACAAACGTAGACGAAGCATACGTGGAAGAAAGCATTGGTAATAAAATAAAAAAATCCAAAAGGATATTTAACAATGTCCAACTGGGACGAACCCAAGAAGTTCCTGTAGAAATTGTGGTAAATAAAAAAAACGTTCAGCAACAATTGGTTCATACAGCGGGGTTAAAAGTTATAACCTTTTTATTAGTTATTTTAATATTTATAGTTATACTGTTTAAAATAAACGTTTTTCTTTCTTGTTAAATTGTGTTTTTATGAAGAAATGGTTGCTATGTTCTCAAATGATCTATTGCTGTATAATTTCGAGATCTGTGACGTAGTGAATTACTGTACAAAATGCGAAAAAATATCATAAAAATAAAATAATTAAAACACCAGTTAACACTTTTGTCATTCATATTAATGGCATCTATCAAGGGGTGCATCTAAAAAAATCTGCAGCCGGACATTCTGCAAAATAAACTACAAAAAATGGATATAAACAACTAAGTAAGTGCTTAGAATGCTTAATATATTTATACAAAATACCTTTTTTTATATATTATCTATAGACTTATTTTTTTTTATCTTAGTACATTTCACGAAGTCGTAAAGCTATGTAATAACTTGCTGTGGTTGTTTTAAATTAAATAAGTGGCAGTTTAATAACACAAGACCTAAAGGCTTGGTGGTTTAAACGGGAAGAAATACCTCTGCAGGTCTGGCATGACGAGCTTCGTAACAAACTTTCCTTTTTACGGTCTTCCACCTCAGCTTTGCTCTTGGCTCTCCAGTTTCCTTTCTAATCGACGTACATCAGTTACTGTAGATGGCCATTCTTCCATCTTCTACGAGGTTAATGCTACCCGCAGAAGTTTTTCTTTCCAGTCTCCAAATATTTAAGTGCCGTGAAAACAAACTTCCCCTCACCACTTTTAAGACACCCACGGTACGTTAGTACTTAGGCATCAGTCTTCAAGGACTGTCCAAAGATTAAAAAAGCAGAACGTTTCACAGCTTAGACACTCAAGTGATGAAGGAGAACAAAAAATGTTTCAAAAAGTTTCAAGTTGTCACAAATTTACTGCAACAGTAAGCATAAAAGTGGTACTTTGCATTGCTCTAATGTGAGCTGCTTGGGCTTGGGGAGAATTTTTTTGGTTAATTTTTGGAGGCAAATGTCGTAAAAAACAATCCATAAAATGCCAGTAGGCAAGAGGGAGAGGCTTTCTTGTAAATGTGTCGTAAGTACTTTCAAAATGTTTTAATGAGCTTTCCCCGAAAAATTTGACGAATAAGAACCAATCTTCAACAGACTATAACTCCGTTTGTATTGGGTCTATGGACATCATAAGCCCACCATTCTTGTTGTTTTTTTATAAGCTACATTTTTGGTAAGAATTATTTTTTCGATAAAATGCTTACTTTTCGAGTTATTTGCGAAAACCCGCCTGAAAACGTGTTTTTTTTTTGGTTGAAAAATTGACATTTTCAATTGCGAATAGATCGAAAAGTAATGCCTTTTGGAAAAAACTTTATGAACAAAAGTTGCTAAGAATTGGACCACCTATCCATTTCCGAACTTATTTTTGATTAAAAAATTCCACCCCCGAGAAGGGGTGGCATTCACCCCCAGAGAAAAAGTACTCCTCGGCACGATGACAACTTTGAATTAGAGGGTAAGTAGAAGCTAAGTCCAAATTTTCATGCAAATCGGTGCTGTTTGGAAAATCCGGAGCTTTTGCCATATTTTCTGTTGACTGGCCTAATAGGCAGATGTTTATTGCTTCAGCGAAAATTATTGTATTTTTGAGGCATTAAACCGGACAAGTTTTTAGATGCCTCAATCCAATTTTAACTGGAAGTTTTGAAAGAAACATCTGAGTTATTCAGCGCTTTTTTGCAAGATTGATGGACTTTTTTAGGTAAAAATCATCGGAAGGAGCTTTGTTAAGGCGCGCAATCGTGGTCAAAAGCCTTAGATATTCCAAGAATATAAGGTTAGAAAACAACAAACAATTGTCCCTTCTAACTATAGACTTATAAACTCTTCTTTCAGTTCTTTGTTAAGCTGTAAAAAAATCATGAATTCCTTAATCTTAAAGTAGTTAAAAAAACACAAAATTTAACATGACAGACAGTAGGGATTCTGTCACAAAAGATTTACTGCAGATCTTCTTTCCTTTGCCTCACATAACTGCAACAAGTCTCTTGAGTTTCTTGGTGAAGCCAGGTCTGGCATAATACACTTCTTAACAAACTTCCTTCCCACGGTCTCCCACCTAAGCTTTGTTCTTGGATCTTTAGTTTTCTTTCTAATCGACGTTTATCAGTTATTGTAGATGGTTACTGTTCCAGCTTTCACCAAATCAATACTGGGGTGCCCCAAGGCTAAGTACTGGCATTAACTCTGTTTCTTCTTCAGAATTCAGAATCTTTCCTCTTTTGCAATCAATCATATTCATAGTTTTGCTAACAATAGTACTCTCCACTCTAATAGAAGACCAACACAGGGTAATGCGGATATCTTTTTCACAGGATCTTGAACTAATTTTGGATTAAGGCGTCAAATTCTTGTCCAGTTTAACGCCTTCAAAACACAATTCTGCTTACTGTCGCGAAAAAAGTCTGCCAATACACATCCTTTAGGTATGAGCGGCCAATTTCTGCAGAACAAAGAGTCATTCAACCTTGTTGGCGTTAGTTACTTATGAAAATAACCTTGACTGACAAACACATTACATCCATAGCCTCAGCAGCTTAAAAAAAAACTTGGATTCATCTTTGGAGCCAGAAAGTATTTATCCCCTTTAAATCTGTTTACTCGGTATATATCCCAAGTCAGACCCTCTTTAGAACATTGTTCTCAAGTCTCAAGAATGGCGTCTCCCCTAACTCTTGACTTCTTGAGAGGTTTGTCTTATTAATGAATCCATGTTTACAAAAAAGCTTTTTTCTCTTGCCCACCGACGGGCTGTTGGGGATCTGTCCTCAATTATAGTGATATTTTCACGGCTTCTACTCCGAGGAGTATAAGAGGCCGAACTTCTCACTTTGTTCGTTCCTTCATCCCTAGAGTGACCAGACTATAGAACCTACTGCCCGTAGAAGTTTCTTTTTTCCCCAAATCTCCAAATATTTTAGTATTGTGGAAATACCTCTTACCACATTTAAGACACCCACGGTACGTTAGTACTTAGGCCTTTAACCATCGTGAATAGGCTATTTGCCATCATTGAAAAAAAGGCTTTAAATTGTGGTCATCCTATCAGATAATAGTATAAAGAAGCATATATCTATAATATAAAGTAAAATATGCATATTTATTGCAAAATATACGTATTAAACCTCAAATATTTTTAAAATTAATTCAGCGACTGGAAGGCTCTGTGATTGGTTACAACTTTGGTGACGTCATTTGCAAGTAAATAAGTGTCACAAGCTTTGTGTTGTGTGTTTTCAGTTGTTATTTTCGATCTTTAACTATCTAAATAACTGTTTCTTGACCATTTTACGACTATATAAAAAACATATTTTAAGTAACATAATTATCCGTTTCGAACCTCAAAGCCGATAACAGAAACCAACCTGAGATAGACGTATCTATGATTGTGCGTTTCTTTAAAAATAACGCTGACTACTATGCTGCAGAACTCAAAAATGTAAAAACAGCTGTGTAAGTACCTCTAAAAAATTATTTATTTATGTGTTCATCATTCAGTATTTCTTACAATATTATTGTAGGTTATGTTTATGGAGTGTAGAAAGTAGAAATATAAGGAGTACCATCTCTTATGGGAGACGAATTGAAAAAGTGCCCATTTTGTATTTCCTGTAATTTATTATATCAGTTTCCATCTGCAATTCAATAATAATACCGTTAAGTATAAAAAGAGGAGTACTAACTTGCTAGGTTTTTAATTAATAGGGTGGCACACATTAGCTGGTTTTTCTACGAGAAATGAAAATTGGAAAAAAATTTTTGAAAAATCATATGTTGGGTCTGTGGGAAGCATATTTTAAAAAAATATGATTAAGAAAAGTACCAAAGGTACATATAAAGTTATAAAATTAATTTCTATAAACACCCTCAATTTTATTTTTTAGATACTATAGACCAAATGGAGTAAAAAAAAAAAAAAAAAAAAAAAAAAAAAAAAAAAAAAAAAAAAAAAAAAAAAAAAAAAAAAAAAAAAAAAAAAAAAAAAAAAAAAAAAAAAAAAAAAAAAAAAAAAAAAAAAAAAAAAAAAAAAAAAAAAAAAAAAAAAAAAAAAAAAAAAAAAAAAAAAAAAAAAAAAAAAAAAAAAAAAAAAAAAAAAAAAAAAAAAAAAAAAAAAAAAAAAAAAAAAAAAAAAAAAAAAAAAAAAAAAAAAAAAAAAAAAAAAAAAAAAAAAAAAAAAAAAAAAAAAAAAAAAAAAAAAAAAAAAAAAAAAAAAAAAAAAAAAAAAAAAAAAAAAAAAAAAAAAAAAAAAAAAAAAAAAAAAAAAAAAAAAAAAAAAAAAAAAAAAAAAAAAAAAAAAAAAAAAAAAAAAAAAAAAAAAAATTTTTTTTTTTTTTTTTTTTTTTTTTTTTTTTTTTTTTTTTTTTTTTTTTTTTTTTTTTTTTTTTTTTTTTTTTTTTTTTTTTTTTTTTTTTTTTTTTTTTTTTTTTTTTTTTTTTTTTTTTTTTTTTTTTTTTTTTTTTTTTTTTTTTTTTTTTTTTTTTTTTTTTTTTTTTTTTTTTTTTTTTTTTTTTTTTTTTTTTTTTTTTTTTTTTTTTTTTTTTTTTTTTTTTTTTTTTTTTTTTTTTTTTTTTTTTTTTTTTTTTTTTTTTTTTTTTTTTTTTTTTTTTTTTTTTTTTTTTTTTTTTTTTTTTTTTTTTTTTTTTTTTTTTTTTTTTTTTTTTTTTTTTTTTTTTTTTTTTTTATTCCCCAAATCTCAAATATTTTAGTATTGTGAAATACTCTTACCACATTTAAGAACCACGTACGTTAGTACTTGGCCTTTAACCATCGTGAATAGGCTATTTGCCATCATGAAAAAAAGCTTTAAATTGTGTCATCCTATCAGATAATAGTATAAAGAAGCATATATCTATAATTAAAGTAAAATATGCATATTTATTGCAAAATATACGTATTAAAACTCAAATATTTTGAAATTAATTCAGCGACTGGAAGGCTCTGTGATTGGTTACAACTTTGGTGACGTCACTTGCAAGTAAATAAGTGTCACAAGCTTTTGTTGTGTGTTTTAGTTGTTATTTTCATCTTTAACTACTAAATAACTGTTTCTTGACCATTTTACACTATATAAAAAACATATTTTAAGTAACATAATTATCCGTTTCGAACCTCAAAGCCGATAACAGAAACAATGAGATAGACGTATCTATGATTGTGCGTTTCTTTAAAAATATACTTTTGCTGCAGAACTCAAAAATGTAAAAACAGCTGTGTAAGTACCTCTAAAAATTATTTATTTACGTGTTCATCATTCAGTATTTCTTACAATATTATTGTAGGTTATGTTTATGGAGTGTAGAAATATAAGGAGTACCATCTCTTATGGGAGACGAATTGAAAAAGTGCCCATTTTGTATTTCGTGTAATTTATTATATCAGTTTCCATCTGCAATTCAATAATAATACCGTTAAGTATAAAAAGAGGAGTACTAACTTGCTAGGTTTTTAACTTCTAGAACAAACAAAATCATTCTAATCCAAAAGTTAGGTTGTACCTTAAAGTGTTTATAAGTTATGTAAAGGCGATATTTTGTTGTATATAAATTGGTAGGTATTTAAAACAGGATATTTGTATACCTACATTAAAGTGATCTTCACACATAAAAACATTTGAATACGATACAAAGCTGTTTGGATCTCTTCGAGCTAATTGTAACCACTTTTTCGCCTTTTAGGATTTGTTGGGACAGATATAAACAGTTTTTGTGGTGTTTTCAGAAAAGTATCGGTACATTATGGCGCTACACACTATAAAATATACCATTATATTACCATTTTAGCCAATGGGATGAGAAATTATTAAAAAATTCACTGTAGTTGCACTTGTTGTTAACTTGTTTACTTGCATATGACGTCACGCGAAACATATGTCGACGCCATTACAGAGACAGCGTTTTTAGCGCGAATTTTATAATTTAAACTTTAACATTGAGTTTTATTGAAAATACAGCAGATTTCCCAGAAATATAAAAAGTATTGTGTTTGTTAGGTACCAAAGAATAATTTAAAAGGATTTTTTAAAATGAGTCAAATAGCCTATTATCCTAAGATTAAATAAAAACGATCATGGGATTCACCAAAAAGCTCAGCTTGTATTATTATTAATTTTAAAAATTTCAGATTCACCATAGCTCAACCACGTTATAACGGACTCTACGTGGGTCCCGTTCCAGAGCAAGTCCAATGTCCATATTGTCGTGCGAATGTTATTACGAGAATTGAAAGAAGGGCCACGCTAAAGACGCACTTAATTGCAGGCGCACTCTTTTTATTGGGGTAAGTATAGAGTCCTGTAGGTTCTAAACAGGGAAAACTGGCCAGCGCACTTTGGTCGACGCATTTACTTCCAGTCGAGGCAATGAAGCACTCAACGTCGGTATTTTTTTGCACTAAGACGGATCGGCAAGCGAGTTTTTGCATTCGCTTCCAAAAATTTTTTGTAAAAAATGTACTCTACTTTGTGACTTATAAACCGCAAATTGCATTGCTGCAGTCAAAAATGCATTCAAAAAATGCATTTTTTTAAGACGGCTTTTGGAAGATTTAATAACTTTGTAAATATGAGTCAGAACTGGCACAAATCGGGTTCTTGGAGGCTTTCGAGGTCGATGATCACGATTATGATGTTTCAAATTGACCCACAGCCGATCCTGGAGGTCAGGAACGCCGATGAACGTCATCTCCGTGGGACTCTCCCAAAATTCACGCGAGGAAGGATAGAAACTTGGCGCCCGGGAGTTTTTTGGGTCGCTGAACATGGCATCGGCGAACACTCCCGGACCCTGGTGCACCGGAACCTGGATGCGGACCTCATCTCAGAGGGTTTTCCTCACACAATCGAAAAAGATGAACCACAAATCGTTATGGGTTTTTTTTGGGGCGCTGAATCCGAATTTCACGTCAAAAACGACACCCTGAACACCTGGTGGACCGGAACCTGGACGCGGTCCTCATCTCCGAGGGTTTTCATCGCACAATCGAAAAAGACGAAACGAAAATCGTTATGGGGGTTTTTGGAGCGCTGAATCCGAATTTCACGGCGGAAATGACCCCCCAAACACCTGGTGCACCGTAACTAAGAATAAATTTAAAAAAATATGAAAAATACAAGGATAATTTTCAAACTAAAATTTCATTTAAATAAATTTTAAAACAAAATTTTATAACTTTAAAATGCTGGTACACCAGGTGTTCAGGAAGTCGTTTTCAACGTGAAATTTGGATTAAGCGCCGCAAAAAACGCCCCTACAATGATTCTCGGGCTGTTTTTGGCGATCTTGTCAGGAAAATTCTCGTGGATAACGTTCACGTCCAGGTTCCGCAGCACCAGGTGTCCAGGGGGTGTTCGCCCATGCCACATTTGAATTCAGCGACCCAAAAAACCTCCGGGCGCCAAGTTTCTCTCCTTCCCCAGGTGAATTTTGGGAGAGTCCTACGGAGATGACGTTCAGTGCCAGGTTACGGTGCACCAGGTGTTAGGGAGGTCGTTTCCGCCGTGAATTTTGGATTCAGCGCCCCAAAAAAACCCCATAACGACTTTCGGTTCATCTCTTTCGATTGTGTGAGGAAATCCCTCAGAGATGAGTTCCGCGTCCAGGTTCCGGTGCACCAGCTGTCGGGATGGTTCGCCGATGCCATATTTGAAATCAGCGACCCGAAAAATTCCCGAGCGTCGAGTTTCTCTCCTTCTCCGCGTGATTTTTGGGAGAGTCCCATGGAGATGACGTTCATCGGCGGTCCTGAGCTCTAGGTTGGCTGTGGGTCAATTCGTGATCAGCAACCATGAAAACCCCCGAGAACGCGATTTGGGCCAGTTCTGACTCATATTTAGAAAGTTATTAAACCTTCCAAAAGCCGTCTCAAAAAATGCATTTTTTGAATGCATTATTAGCTGCAGCAATGCAATTTGCGTTTTGTATAAGTAACAAAATAGGTACATTTAAAAAAAAAATTTGGAAGCGAATGCAAAAAACCGCCTTCCGATCCGTCTTAGTGCAAAAATTCCGAACTTTTGGCCTTTTTAGTGCTTCATTGCCTCGACTATTCATGTAAATTGTATTTCGGTTTTATGTTAGATAATAGTTCCAAATTTTCAAAAAATTATTTTTATTGCAAACATTAACACTTATTGACTTTAAATTAAATTAAGTAGCTGTAATTATTATTCCCGGCTTCTTTAACATATCGCTATATAATTAAATTTGTATTTATGTTAATTGAAATCAATCACTTAGTAATAAAATTTGTGGAAAAGTTTGAAAAGTATTTTTTCTAATTTATTACCTCGGTATAATGGAGTTCCACCAAGTAAAAGCCGACTCAATACAAATTAAATCTGTTTTTCTATGCGCAGTCAAAATTTTATTTTTGGCTAGAAATTGTTTTTCGCATGTGGCGTTTTGAAGCCTCTCGTCACCTGGCGCCTAGAGCGACCACTTCTCTCATCTTCTCTCCTCTCCTCTCCCCTCCTCTCCTCTCCCAATGGAGTATCAAAAGGACCTAAGAGAACTTGCCTCCAGAAACCATAGTATAAAAGGGTAGAGGGAAGGAGCATCATCTCTGTGTTACAAACGTGGCCCTCAAATTGCAGTAAAATAAGATGGCGTTGGTGTTCCAGAGGATCGTTCCTTTACTTAATACACTGCTCAAAAAAATTAACGCACCACTAATATTTTGTGAAAAATACGGCCACTTTAAAAGAACCGTACCTACAATATTTTTTTACTTTTAAAATGCCCTTGTAACAATTAAATAAGGTTTTTGTCTGTACAGATAATTTTTTTCTATGCATTTTTATCTGCAGCACTAAAACACTGGATATACTAGATACTGATAAGAATTTCCCCAAAAACAAATTATATTCGATTCAATAAATTAAATCAAAATAAATAAATTTCAAAATGGAAAATCCTTCTAATTCATGAGGAAGTACTCCGATAGCACAACAATAAGATGCAATTAATTAATTGTTACTCATTTATAAATATACAAGGTGTCCTGATAAGGTGGTCCTCCTCTGGTAAAATTAATTTATTTGTTTGTTTTATTCCTAGAGACTGATTTGTGTCAAAGTCCAGAACAATATTCTAGAGATAATCTGATTCGGGAAACATACAGAGTATACAGATTGGAAGAAGAGAAATGCTTTCTGGCTCGAAAGAGGAATTTAAGCTTTTTTGAAGCTGCCGATGCTATGGATGTAATGTACTTGTGCCAGTTGAGGTTATTCTTAAAAGTAACGACGACGAGATTAAACGACTCTTTGTTCTGCAGAACTTGGCCGCTCATAACGGATGAGCATTGGCAGACTTTTTTCGCGATAGCGAACATGACTGTATTTTTGAGGCACTAAACTGAAACAAGATTTTTGGCGCCCCAATCCAAGATAAGTTCGAGGTTTTGTGAAAGAGGTATCTGCATTGACCTGCGCCGGTTTTCCAAATCAGAATTACATGGTGGCTTAAGAAATTGAATACTAGAGTGGAGCGTACTATCGTCAGAAAAACTATGAATGGGATTGATTGTGGAAGAGAGAAGATCGTCAATGTGTAAAAGAAACAGCGTGGGTGCCAGCACTGAGCTCTGGGGCACTCCATCATTAATCCGGTAGAAGCTGGAAGAATGACCATCTACAGTAACAGAAATACGTCGATTAGAAAGGAAACTGGAAAGCCAAGAGCAAATCTTAGGTGGAAGACCGTAAGGAGGAAGTTTGTTAAGAAGCCCATCATGCCAGACCTGATCGAAAGCTTTGGATATGTCAAGAGCAACGATCTGGGACTCACCAGAAAACTCAAGGGACTTGTTCCAGTTGTGTGAGACAAAGGAAAGAAGATCAGCTGTGGATCTTCTGAGATGGAATCCATACTGTCTATTATGTAAGATTTTGTGTGTTTCCAGATACTTTAACATTTGGGAATTAATGCATTTTTCCATTACTTTGCAAACAACAGAAAGAAAAGATATAGATCTATAGTTACAAGGGAGAGTTTTGCATCCCTTTTTGGGGACAGGTTGCACACGTGCAGCTTTCCAACTCTATGGAAAAATTCCCGTGTCGTAAAGATTCGAAAGAGGAGTAAGGATGGGTGCAAGCCCGGGAGCACATTTTTTTAAGACGATTGCTGGTATGCCATCTAACCCGGACGATTTTTTAGTATTAGGAGAAGAAAAAATACGCTTGATCTGTTTGACTTTAAAAATGATATCGGACATTTTATGAGGAACAGGGGCAACTGTTGAAAGGGAAAGATTAATAGAAGGATCAAGCGTAGAATGGACAGCAAATTGTTTGGCAAATAGTTCGGTTTTTTCCCTGGAGGTAGAAACAATTTTATCTTTAGAGATTAGGGGTGGAAAATAATTTGTGCAGACGTTTTGAGTAATATTTTTGGCAAAGGACCAGAAAGCTTTACTGCCATTCGAGCAAAAGAGAACTTTATCTTTTATCTGATTGTTAAAACGGTCTTTTGCTTCTGAGATAGTCCGATTATACTGATTTCTTGCGTCGATGCCTAGCCTGTCGATTTTCGGGACTAGGGTTTTGGAGAAACTTTTTGTGGGCTTAATTTTTTAAAAGAGTGGGCGCCAGTACTCAGCCCTGGGGCACCCCAGCATTAATTTAATAGAAGCTGGAAGAATGACCATCTACAATAAATGATATACGTCGATAGAAAGGAAACTGGAGAGCCAAGAGCAAAGCTTAGGTGGAAGACCGTAAGAAGGAAGTTTCTTAAGAAGCCCATCGTGCCCGACCTGATCGAAAGCTATGGATATGTCAAGAGCAACAATCTGGGATTCACCAAGAAACTCAAGGGACTTGTTTCAGTTGTGTGAGACAAAGGAAAATCAGCTGTGGATCTTTTGTAATGGAATCCTGTTACGGAAATGCTAGTTTATAAGCTTATTAAGTGTAAAATTAAAGATAATAAAAATTATGTTGGTGCATAAAGCGCATCATATAATTTTTTAAAATAAAAGATTAAAAAACTGTGTAAAATGGCAAAAATTCAATAAAATTCAAAAAATTCATTTGTAGAAAAGATATACTTATTATAAATATAATTAAATGGATCAAATGAAAAAAAAAAAACGAATTTTACCCAACTCCTTTAAATAGCAAACTGATATGAATTAAGTTCATTTTTTAAGAAAATGTTAATTTTATAATTTATTCTTTGATCTCAATTCATATCATTTTCTTGATAATTATTTTAGAATCTACGGAAGAGAATTTCCGGATGGCTATTTCAATGTTTTTTTTTTAATACGAGTAAAGTCACACAGTCCTCATTGGATCACAATAGAAAGCTGGCACTTTAATTAAAAAAATAATTTTACATTCACATTATAAAATTATCTGTATATTTTAGGTGTTGGCTTTGCTGTTGGATACCTTATTGTGTTAAGTCCTGTCAAAGCTTAGATCACTACTGTCCGGCTTGCGGGGCATACTTGGGAACATTCAAGGGAGACTGAAAAGAAGTAAATATGGATTTACAAGTTTAAGTTTTAAGGATGATATTATATTTATTTAAAGTATATAAACTTAAAATCGCAACTACCAACCTATCTAGTGTGACATTATTTTATTTTATGAAAAGATGTAAAAAAAGTTTAGTGTATTTTTTCATATTTAAACTAACCAAAAAACCAGTCATAAATCTCCGAGCTCACGAGTTTCTTGACAGTGTTGACACATGAAACAAGCTTTATTCAAGGAAGTTTGAAGGTTAATGGAAGTCCAATACTATGGCGCATTCGATCAAAAAGTGTCCGGTCCACTATGAAAATAACTGTCATAAGAGGCCCCCTTGAATCTGTGCAGTAACAAAATTCGCTAAAATATTGAAATGTGATGCCTACCTACACAGAGTTTGTAGGTAGGCAACATATTATCTTTTGACAGAGCCGGAGTCCTGTTTTCGTGTGCGACGGTGCCGTGTTTATGAAACCATACCCGCGGTGTGCCGTTGTCTCATCAACCCTTCCAAGCGATTGATATTTGCTTTGTGTGATTTTATTTTGTGGTTGCAGAAGTTCTTTGGATTGATAAAAACCTTCATATTGGTTTATTTGTGACTATAATTTTATGTTAACTGTTTGTTACTTACAATATCGTAACAAAATGCCTGAAAGTTATATGGTCTTGTCTTGCAATTCCAAGGGTAACATACCCGGAATAACCCTGATTAGGAAAACAAGCGCAGGTCAATTCAAATATCTTTTTCACAAGACCATAAACTAATCATGAATTGGGACTTTAAAAATTTTGTTTAGTTTAATGCTCCAAGACCCATGTTCGGTGTCGCGAAAAGAAGTTAATTAATCAATTCGGCGTTACTTTTGAAAACAACCTTAACTGACACAAACACATAACATCCATGGCCTCAGCTGCTCTAAAAAGCTTGGATTGCTCTTTTGAGCCAGTAAGTATTTCTATCTGTCTAATCTGTATACTCAGTATGTATTCTAATCCGAATTTAGAATATCATTCTCATGTCTGGGCAAAGGTATTTCCTACAGCTTTTGCTTTGCTTTCACTTTTTTTGGTCTCCGTCGGTGGACGTTCAACCAGCTCTCCCCTTTCCAGACACACGTTGTTGTCAACGTGGCTTTCCCCCGGCTTTGTAGGTGGAACTTCTGGATAGTCGGGCTCGTAGCCCCAAAATTCGAACTTTCAAAAAACTTAAATTCTTAACAAAAAAAAAAAAATTATCGATGCAGGGCACAAAAATGGACGTCCGACCAGGAAGCTGCTACCGGTATCACGCATAACCGCTTTCTGTCAGTACTGCTCCTTCCGCTCAAGGGGCAACCATCTTCCGCCATTAGGAAAATTCCTCGTGCGTGGGGCTCTCAGAAAGAAACAGATATAGGAATCTTCGTTCACGGCGCTTAGCCCCAGAAGAAGGACTCCATCGTTTGGCTTGAGTTTCTTCTTGATCCTCGATGGTAAAAGCTGTTGATACAGCTCCTTCAGCCGCCTTCCCGGAAAAAACTATGTAGTTTTTTTATCGCGAGCACTTCACTGATCGGAGGTCAAATAGGAACTGATTTTATGACTGGTTTTTGGTTGGTTTAAATATAAATAAATACAATATATATTTACACTGTAGGTACTGTAATCAGTGGCGTATATGGACTACAAAAAGTGAGGGTCCCAACTGTTCACTTAAAAAATCTAATGAAAAACATGTAAAAACCAAAACCAAAAATACACCTTATTGTTTAATTAAAAGAACTAGTAGTCCAGTAAATGAAGGGACAAAGCTGTAAATAAATCTTGACAGTTTTCCCTTGTGGCGCAATTCTTAGGTCTTCGGGAATGCTTTCGAGCGAATAAAAGTTTAACAACAGTAACAGGTGGGAAAGGGCTAAAAATGGCCCCTCAGGGCCCGAAAAATGGGTTTCCCGCTAATATCTGCCAAAATATGCGAATTGGAGAATTTTTGTTAAGACAAACAATGAAGATCGCCTTGTAATCCACAAAAATGGTCCTTATAATTTTTTTCGAAAAATCGATAGTTTTTAAGATAACGGGACCCAAAAGTCCCCTTATTTCAGCTGCCGCTCTACCGCTAGAATGCCGCTGTCTTCATGGATTCACTTATAAGGGGGCGGACGAATTGTTCCATTACTCGGGCAATAATGTACATTTTTTAATTATTTAAAGTTCGTCGGAATGGGAAAACCCGTACCTATCATTGCATATGAGTTTGGGTCCATTCTGATTTTTCTAGAACATTAAAAAAAGCGGTCAAAATTTTTTTCACAATATTTTGAGAGTATCCCACTAATTTAATGATATTTTTTGAAAAAATGGTTTGTTATTAACATTTCTTTTTTATAATAAGACCTTAGCAAGTGTTCAATGACCCAGAAAGTTTCCTTCACCATCTTTCTTGCGTTTTGATAAAAAATTGTTTTGCCCATCTGCATTTTTTAGCCGTTTAGCCACATCTATCCAGTGTAAAATGTTATGGGTTTTTCGATGGCCGTTTTTGCGAAAAATATTGTTGTTGCGAAAAAAATGCTAGGGACCATTTTTGTAGATTTTGAGGTAATCTACATTTTATGTCAAAAGAAAAATTCTCCTTTTTGCATATTTTGGCAGATATTCGCGAGAAATTCATTTTTGGGACTTTGGGCGGGCCATTTTCAGTGGGTTCCCACGTCGGAATCGTGATAAATTTTTTCTCGCTTGAAAGCATCCGCGAAGACCTAACAATTGCGCCACAAATAAAAACTGTACAGATTTATTTACAGCTTTGGGTACCTTCAGGTCTTCAGTTACTGGACTATACTTACACTAGCGAAAAAATTGTTAAAATTGACTGTAAGGGTTTTTGCGATATTAAACATAGATGGGCGTTAAAAAAAAGAAACAATCGTATTCGTTTAGTAGAATCTGAGTAGACTAGTCTAAGTTTACAATCATGTTTTATTCATTTGATGCGGTCTATAAATTATTTTTAATCCACTTTAACATATTAATTTACACATTATCTTAATATAAATTATTAAAGAGCTTTCTTTACAGTAAAAATTCGCCAAGAGTAATTAAATAAGTTTTGGAGAAAAAACATTTACCAAACGATTATCTTAAAATACATTTACCGATTCTACTTTGTTATCAGCAGGAGAACCATGTAAAATAATAGAAATAAAAATAGAAGAGAAAGATAATGGAAAATATATTTTTTTTCGTAAGTTGGTACTATGTAAACAATTTTCTAGAAAGATTCGGCAAAACTAACTAAAAACGTTTAATAGCATTGGAAGCCTGTCAAGAATGAAGACAAAAGTAAAGAAAATTATGTGATTAGAAAATATGTTGTTCACAAAAACTTTTTATAAGTGTAATTGTGTCACTTTTTTTCGTGATTGTTATTTATATTTTTATTATATTAATCAAAAATGGATCTAATATTTAATTTTTTGTCGACGAAGAGGATGAAATAAAACGGTAATAAGAAATCCAAGTTTAAAAAAGATTATAAAGAAGTAATCTTGACCCAGAAGGTTTACTAACAAGGAATTTATTAAACTATTTAGGTCAAACAAAGGTTTTCTGAATCTTTTATTCCAATAGTCAAAGATTGATACTTAGTGGAACTATAATATTCTTTGCAATAGTGCAACATTATACAGTGCTTTTCTTCAATGTCCCGCCCTTTTTATATTTTGAACGGATCAATTCAAAATATTAAAACTTGAGGTTATGTAATTGATGCATGAATACTATTTTAGAGTAAAATTGACAAATGAAAATTTTAAGATGGCTGCTGGGCGCCGTTCAGTTGAGAAAATGCTGGAAATGGTTGCCTCGAACTTCTTGACACAACGACAGTCGGTCCGAAATTTCACGCCAAACATTTTCAAACACAGTAACATCGATATTTCTACAAATTAATATTTGATATTTTCTGTCGTATATCAATATTGAAGCAGGTTCAGTTTCGTACCTGAATATCAACACACTAACATGCATTTCTCTACAAATAATTGTTAATCTCTGTCGTATCTAGAGCAACAGATTTCAATAACGTTGGTGGTTTTGTTTTTTTTTTAACAGTGACAAAAATTTCAGTACGAAAGCAAACATCATTGTACAGTTAAATATTCTCATTTAGTTTTCGGTTTTAGTGGTAGATACTGTGTGAACTATTTTTAAAATGGCCAATTCTCGTCCATTAGAAGAACAACACATGTGGAAAACTCAGTGGGAGACTTAGACGTGGCTTCAAGATCAAAGAAAGTTGATAACTAAAAGTGGAAGATTTGTTGCTGCGCGCTAACTGCCTAAACCTTTCGCGTCAATTCTTTGGCAACAAGTTTTCCACTTGTTTAAATTTTAGAAGAGTAACTTTTAATTTTCTATAAAAAATCTTTTACTTTTCTAATTTAAGAAAAAACTTTTGTTGACAACTTTTCAGATTTCTAACAAACGCTTGTATTTTGGGATTCAACTTGAATTAATTTCATATGAAGCAAACATTTTACAGTAAATGATTTAATTGGGGAGATATTATATGCATTTCAGCCATTGGACAAAACAGTGAAACTTTGAATTGCTGCTTCCAATCATGTGGAATACGGACTTGTTGTCGGTAATGATAAAAAGTGCAATTCTTTGGCAAAAGTTTTCATGTCTCTAAATTGAAAGTAACTTTTAGTTTTCTAAAAAATTTTTACTGTTGCTAATTAGAAGAGCAATTTTTGACAACTTTTGATTTCACAACGATCTTGTAACTTTAGTGCTTATGTAAACGCAATTTTCCACAGTTGACCAATTTGTGCTTTTCTACAAAATACAACAACTTTTCTGTCTTCCACTTGGAAAATTCGGTAAGTCAAGAAGTTGCAACAAGTGGAAGATTTTTGCTGCGCCTTTAACACTGGAAAACTGTGAAATACTGTAAACTCGCGCAATTTGAACAATTTGTTTCAAATTTGGGAAAAGCAACTTTTAGTTTTCTATAAACAATCTTTTAACTCTTAGTTGTCAACTTTGGTGTAAACACGCCTTTAGAAATAACATTCAATTTGTAATCTGCAAAGTATTTGTTTGTGGGCTTTTCCACAGATAATAATATAAAAACAAGCGTGATAAACAATCTGACAGTTTTGACGTCTACTAAATTCATTTATAACCTTACTAAAAAAACTTAAATGCGCTGACCAAACTGGGTCAAAACAATAAGGTAACACTACTGTGGATACCTGGACACACCGGCCTAGAGGGTAATGAATCCGCAGACCTCCTTACCAAAAGGGGGGCGGAAACAAAATTCACAGGGCCAGAACCGGTATATCTTATGGAATGGCCAAGCAGTTCATATCAGCTTGGACACAAAGAGAAAATCTTCGGTACTGGCATGGACTTCCGGATCTCAGACACTCGAAGGCCTTCATAAGCCGACCGAACCAACAATGTACTGTCAAACTTATCTACTGGAGCAATCAAGGGTACACCTTAAAACTCTAGTGGGACTGTACATGGGACACTGCAGATTAAAATACCACATGCACAAGATCGGCCTACCGGGAGACGCCGAGTGCCGCATGTGCATGGAGGAGGATGAAACGGCAGAACACATACTGTGTTCGTGCCCAGCACTGCACAGACTAAGATTCGCAATCCTCGGCAATCACACCTTGTTGCCGGGGGAGGTGAAAAATCTTTCTCCCAACAGGATCATCAGATTTATTAGTAGTCTGGACCTGGTGGGAGAAATATAAAAGGGTGTGAGCCACAATAGACCGATCGGTCGTGGTGGAAGCGTGTTATACCCACTTACTTTAAACCTACCTACCTACCTACTAAAAAAAGAAAAATCCTATTGATGTTCTTATGTTTTTCTTAATCGAAAATGCTCACAGTATAAGTAAGATACTAATATGAATTTATTCGTAATTTTACAATAACATTTAATACAGAAAGACATATATGTATTAAGTCAAATAAAATTAATTATTTTAAACATAATCAAGTAAATCTCACGTAAGGGTAAGGGAGGAGGGGAGTTCTGACGTCATCTTACCAAATCTCACCAAGGAAAAGGAAATGATTCATCTTGAAAGAACAACTTACGTAATTAATGAATGCCCTTCTAATACCCCAATAAACCTTTAAAGATTTTATTACCTATTGTTATTGGGTAAACCCATTTGTTCATAAGGGCAGGGTGGGCCAGGTATTTCTGGAGTATTAACCATTAGGCATATAAATATTTTGGCTAATATTTTAGTGGCAGTTGAATAACCGTTTTTACTGTGCGTTTCGAAAAAGTTGTTTTACGAGAATATAAATATCGCGTCGCGTCGAAATCATTTGTCATTAGATGTAAAACAGGTTGTGAAAAATGTGTATGAAACTTTAATCAGTAGAGGTCTAATTAAACAAGAAGCTTTAAAAGAAACCTGTCTAATTACAAAAACTCCAATATCATCGATAAGGAATATTATTATTAGTGAAGAATTGAACATAAGAAAAAAACGTAGTGATTTTCAATCTCACCGTATGGACAATAGTGATCAGGACCTAATAAGAAGGAAAATATATTGTCTTTATGAAAGCGGAGTTATTCCTACCTTGGAACAAATGGAAGACGAAACCAATATAAATATTAGCCGTGTCACCCTCCATAAAGTTGTTTGTAAAATGGGATTTAAATACCGCAAAATAGACAAAAGACAAGTTGTAATGGAATCGCACAGATTACGCACTTGGAGATTTAATTACCTTTAAGAAATTAAAAGATATAGGTTAGAAAACAGATCCATAATTAACCTTGATGAAACATGGTTCGATACACACGACACAGTATCCAAAGGATGGGTTGATTCCAGTCAAAACTGTCAGACGAAAGCACCTACAAATAAAGGAAAACGCATTACCATAATACACGTTGGTTCAGAAGACGGATTTGTCCCAAACTGCTTGTTGTCTGCAAAGAATATTAAGGATTCTAGCTTAAATTATCACAAGGATACAAATGCAGAAGTTTTTGAAAACTGGTTTCAAAATTATCTTTTAAAAATATTTCAAACAACAGTGTTATTGTCATGGATAACGCAGGCTACCACAGCCGTCTGCTACACAAAGCAACAGCTACATCAAATTCAAAAACTGAAATCCAGGAATATTTGTTAGAAAATGATATTTATTTTGAATCCAGTTACAAAAAACCGCATCTTTTGGAAGTTCTAAATTCATTTGCAATTAAAAAACAATATGTATGTGATAATTTGGCTGAACAGGCTGGGCATACTGTCTTACGGCTTCCTTCGTATCACTGTATGTTTAACCCCATAGAACATTTATGGAACCAAGTAAAATTAAAGATCAGAGCAGAAAATGTTACACCTACTTTAAGTCCCAGTGTTATAAATTTGTTAAAAAAAGCAATTACTAACATGCCAGTTGAGAGCTGGAAAAATTCACTACAGCACATTATAAAAATTGAGGACTCTTACATTTCTATCCAAAACAACATAATCCTATTGTAATTTATCTCAATGATGACTCTGATAGTGAAACAGAATTAAATTTAGATATTTAGATTAAAAATGTAATTATGTATAGATAATACAGTTATAAATTTATTAAAATTATCCATATATTTAATTTCTTAATGTAATTTTAAGATTATACTTACCTAAATAAACAATAAATTATAAATATAAATTATAAATCTTTATATTATTAAAGTCCGTCCCTAATGTTCTGTCCTTTAATACCTACCGATCCGCAGTTTTATTGCTGTCGGCAGGTATAATCCATAAATGAAGGCAAGAGCTAACACGGTATACTTTGAGACAGACTATACCTATACTAATAGTTGTATGAATGATTAAAAAAAACAAAGTTCTTCTAAACTAAAATAAAACGCGATAGATAAAAGAATTATGCTAGTACAACAAAACTTTAATTTATTTTAAAAATCCCTGTAGTTAATAAAACAATAAATAATTCCATTATTTAATCTAAAAAAACAAAAGTAGTTAAGTATTATTTTAGCTTTTTTACCACACTTCTTTGCTTCTTTATATAGCTCCTATAAGCGCCAGTTACCAGCAAGTGCTTTATTGTTTTATAAAACAAATGAATTAATCGGAATAAACACCGAGATACGCTCCACACTTCTTACAGTAGTGTTTCTGACTTAGACATGCGTCAGATATGTAGGGAAGCCAGAAACATAGTGCACATCTAAAAATAAAACGAATACTGTAATTGAATAAGTTTTTTTCCTCTAATTTATAAGTTTAGTTAGAGATTAGCCTAAATGTAGTATTGGTTTTAATAAATTCTCGGTTAGCAAAAGTACGAAAAATAAAACAGTGTATTATAGTGTATCCTAGACAGTGCCGGAATTATATTTTTTACGAGTGTAGGCCACTTTATTCCCGCCGCCCCATGTACCTTTCTAATATAATAATTTTCCATATGTAGAAATAAAGGAACTAAAGTTGATTAAAAGAATGAGTTAGTCATTAAGAAAGGGCATTAAAGAAACATGAATTACAATTTTTTACGGGACTTTTTAATAGCAAATCATCTATAATATCATCATATTTTATGGTGTTCATTTTCTTTGCTTCTATGTAGAGAAGAGCCAAAGAACTATTTTTTTCTTCAGACAATGAAAACCTTTGATAATTTTTTACACGTTTTAAACAGGAAAAACTTCTTTACCCAGAACAATTCGTAGCTGCAGTGGAAAGTGCGACAAAGAGTAATAATTGTTTTCAGCAAGAGAAGACAGTAAGACAAAGCACATAAAATCTAAGAGAGATAGAATTCGCGACCAATTTAAAGGGATAAACACGTGATTGTGATCGCGTCCAGTATTGGCCATTAGGCTGGTAAGTGCTCATTTTATACTAGCTAGTCTTAAGACGGTCGTAATCATTATCTATCCTTGTTCACGTAATAACAATGACAAAGAGCGCACGTCACCTGGTTTGCACAATCTTTACATCGAATGCATTCATTCAAATGGTGAAATTGCAAATTTGCCAATGGCCATATCGAACATGTGACATACAATAAACTGACGACATTCAACCTTTGACCTGTGTTCGTTGGCTTGCTTAAAGTGACTTTTTGGTTTTTAAAGATATTTCTTGTGATTTTCACTACGTTTTTTAATAATATGGATAGTGCAACTCATATAATAATGTCTAATAGACTTGAAAAGAGATGGTGGGATAAAATTGTTATTGCTCCAAAGAAAAAATCTTGATAAAGGGGGCATTAAAAAAATATTTTTATGTTTAATTTTAATAATAGATATCCAACATAGTGTATATATCCTTAATATTTTAGTTTCAAAATACACCTTAAGTTAATCATATATCAATATTTTTAATTATCAAATGTATAACCAAATTAAAACTTACATTCAAACTTACTCATAAATTTTGAAATAAATTAAGAAAATTGCAACATTACAAAATCTGTAAAGACTAATAAAAGTCAGTAGTACCGGCAACAATGTTGCGACAAAAAAGATGGCGCAAGGTCAATGGGAGATGTCGCCGTATTCCTTTGATGTTTTGCCAAGTGTCCTCTCTTGTTGAAAACAATTATTACTCTTTGATTGCGATGCGGAGAGCTACATCTAAGTTAGGGTAGATAGAGATTGATTCCTCAAAAACGTTGAGAGACTGTGTAGAGAGTTTGATCTAGGCTTTACTGCACATTCTGCAATTTTATTAGAGGAAATGTGACTGTGAAAATGCACACATTCTTGAACCAAATCATCCTCTAAATTATTGGTATAATTTTTCATCAGTTATTGAGAATTTAACGTATTAGTATAAAAAACCATGAGACAACCGGTGAACTTGTTTGACTTTTATCCTCTGAAATTAACTGAGCTTTCTCCAAAATCTGCCGCCTCCAGGACGCTGTCGTCCCTAGGCCGCGCCCTATATGGCCTATTGACAAATCCAGGACTGATCCTAGAGAAAGGGGTAGTTCGATTTACGTGAATCTTACTCCGCTTCGAACCAAGGTTTCTGTGCATGTTCTGCGATGGTTTGTTGATCTCTTCTCTGATCTAAATGTTAAGAGGGTGGTAATATACCACTGCACCTAGACCTCAGTAGCTGCTTTGTGCTTCCTCTTGTAAGCGGGGGATTCACTGCGTCGTCCAACCTATTGATTAAAGATAGTTGACGACTTCTTTATGTGGAATCTACCTAATTTCGGCCAGTAATGGCCAGTTCGTGCCCAGCATGGAGTTTTGTTCAAATGTGAGGGCGGGACAATCGCAAAGAATGTGTTACGCGGTCTCATCTTGTTCGTATCCTCGTAGCCCGCAGTGGCCAGTTAGAACACCTGTTAGTGTTCGGAGGTTCCTTCTGGACATCATAAGGTTTTTTTTCGCTATTGACTTGTCTGGATAGCTCAGCATTATTTTTGCGAAGTTGCAGTTCGTAGTATTATCCCATTTTTCTTTAAACAGTCGATGGGAGTATTCTTTACTGATGTCTTTAATCGCTGTTGTTGTCATTCCAGTGTTGGGGACGGGACCAACTAGTTTGCCGCCCTGGCCAGCGAGTCAGTGGTATGATTACCTACCTTTAGATATGTCATATCTTGATCCAGGCTAGGTTGACCACATTATTTAGAGAGATGTTAGTCAGGGCTTGATGACAATCTAGTACAAGTCCCGAAGTAATGCGTGGTCTTTTCAGGGCTAGTAATGCTTGCCTATTGTCTGTATAAATACAGATCGTATGGTTGGCGATGTTGCGGCTTTTAATTTCGTGAGCCGCTATGGTTATGGCTGTCCGTTCGGATTGAAGCACGCTGGGTTTGGCGCCCATTGTCCATCCAAACCTTGCTGCAACTGAGTCCGCTGCCTATAGAATTGGAAGTTTCCCTGTAACAGGCGTCGTCCAGTTGAGCCAGTGCCTACATTAGTGTCTAAACCGACCATGCGGAGGCGTGTTAGAGTCATCAAAGCCGCTTTCCTTACAAATGTATCAAGGGGGTGAGATTCAGTATCACCTCCATAGCTCTAGTCGGTGTAGTCCTTATAGCACCTGTGATGTTTAAACATGCTATTCTTTAAATTTGATCTAGCTTATGTTTTGCCGTGATCTGTTCTGTTTTTGGACCACCACACTATTATGGTTGTGTAGATCCAATGGGCTACTTTGGGAGAGAATCCCCAAGTCTTTCCTATGATTTTGCAGCTTTGATCAAATGCAATATATGCTTTCTTAATTTTGTTCTCCAAGTGAGAATTCCATGTTAGCTTACTGTCAAAGATATTAATACCAAGGTATTTGACCTCTGTTGAGAAACTCAGTTTAGTATTGAAAAGAACGGGTGCTGTGAGGTTCCCTAATTTATTTTTCTTTGTAAACAGAACCATTTCTGTTTTCTTGGGATTTACAGATAGAGCGTATTCTTGTTGATCTCTTTAAGTAGCAGATTTTTTTCGAAGTTGGAAATATTATTTAGAGATGTTTATAGAGAACGTGACCTCGGTGATTTACATTGTGAGTCAAATTTAATTTTATACTGCTCGCTAAATGTCAAAAATTGTATTTATAAAGAGTGGGTTTCAAAAAATAAATGTCCTGGATTTACGAGTACCATCTGGGCTAAAGAAATGGTGCAAATAATATCATAATAAATATACGATGTGTACATAATGTCATATCTACTACATGGGTCACCCTGTATATTTATATTCTATGTCAAAAAATGCGCAATTTAAAATTACCATTTAGGTGTTCAAGGAAATTATTAATTTTGTTGTTTATGTAAATAATAAATTTGTTACATACATTATGCACCCACTGTATATTTACTGTCAACGCATATACACTTACTTAATACGACTTACTGCTTTTATCCACTTTTATCGACGTTCTATGAAATAAGGTTTTGATGGAAACGAATAAAATTTTATCTTTGACTCAGTTTTACTGTATTATTACACAGCACAACACAACAACCGGTGTTACTAGATCTTGGCTTGTTTTTAACGTTTTTTCCACTCATAATCACTTAATTATAACTTTTTTGTTAATCTTTCTTGTTTCAATAAGTTATCATAATATATTTATGTATAAAATTTGTAAGGATTACAAAGAAATAATAAACAATTACATGATTCGTGAGTCAGTATTGAAATGATTGTTTAGAAAAAGCTCATCATCACGTACGAACTTACAAAACTAACGAGAGAGGCACTACTAGTTATTCCGCGGTTTCGTGGAGTGGCGCTACTCTAGACTTTTTTTTTGAATTCTAGCGTTAAGTGGTGAAACCAGGTTTCGTTGCGGGTGAGTAAGGTATTAATAAATGCATCTCCTTTATCTTGTGTATCCCCTGATAAGCTGAGTTAAAGTGCTGAACACGAAGAAGTTTTCGTACCATAGTCAGCAATCTGGCTATCCGTTTTGCGAACCTTTAAGTAATGCAGATGGAAAAGAATGATTTTCTCTACACAACCAACGCTTATTTGTAATATTTTATAGAAAGAAACTTATCTTATTGCAAGAAGTAGGTCAGGTCAATGTCGGTTTGTGCTGTCGACGTTTTCGGATATTTCGCATGCGGCAAACTTTCGACCGTTGCACGCCCCTCCTAAATTTTCTAACACAAATCAAAATCCTGGTTTCTTTTATAAGCTAATTTGCCCCTATTTTGCTTAAAGTCTCATGCAAAGTCACTTGGTTTCGTACCCTCATTTATAGGAAATTTAACTTTTATTCGTTGCGCAACGTAAACATGAACTGCCCGCACTGTCACTTCACCAATCACTAAATTAAGACAATTTAAGTGAAAAAGACATTAAAAACGCTTTCCAGATAACCCATTGCAAGCATGTCTAGGCGGAACCGCGGTTAGGGCCATTCATTTGGTGGTGTATGTTTGTATATTCTTGAGGGCGGGCAGCCCCACTTTTTAAAACAAATTATATAATTTACTCTTCAATTAACCACCTCCTTTTTCCAGGTAATCAACTTATCTCAACTATTGGTCCCCATGGCTGTGTATGTGCTTACGTTCGCAACGATCTGGCTTGTGCCAGGGCCGTATCTAGGCGGTGGCGAGATGGGCGCCCGCCAAGGGCGCAGCTACCTGGGGGCGCAAAATCGACCATGAAAAAATTTTTTCATCAGTTGTCGTATCGTTGTCATATTAATATTTTTTATTGACAAAATTAATTAAATAAATAAATTACAACAGAACAATTTTATAGCAAATTTTTAACTCAGATATTTAATTTAATTATTTTCAATATATTAAGATTGAAAAAATGTATGAATTAATAATAAAATATCAATTTATCCAGATTCCTATAGCGAGAATATAACTCCTTAAATTTTTTTAATATTTAAGCTGCAGGTAAATTGGTATTTTATACATTGGGGGCAGCTCTAGTTCCAAACTTATAATGTATTTTTCTCGTAGTTTCTGTAAAAATCAATCATCCGTTTAGCTAATATATATGTTTTAAATTCGACTCTTACCATGGGGATCTCAGAAACGGTAAGAGATACAAGGAAGTTAAAATTGGGATAAATTTTCCTATAGGGAAGCACAATAATACACTGTTAAAAAATTGAAGTTATCTCTTGTAATTTTGGAAAATTGGCAACATAACTAAAATGTCCAATTTTTCTTTTTATTTTTTTACGAGCTTATTTTAAAAGGTAAAAAAAATCTAAAAATACATTTGTATCGGAACTTTTTGGCCTTATGTATTGGTGAAGGCAAAACTTTTTACGACGTTTCGTTTTCGTGAAACCATCTACAACATTACTTTTTTTTAAATACGGCCCTGATTTTTTTAATAATACGCAACTTTGCCCCAATTTAAACTTTCTCGTATTTCTTACCGTTTCCGGTAGCCCAATGGTGACAGTCGAATTTGAAACACTCTGTATATTTTAAAATCTTTTTTACATGTTTCATAGCAAAGATTTTAAATAGTTTCTGTAAATACATGTAATACAAGTTTTTAATTAAGTATTTTGTTGCATATTATTTAATTTATTAAAGTATTAATGTTACGTTTTAGAAGGCCTCCTAAGCACAGTATTTTTGTAACTATTATTTTATTGTTGAGAAAATTTATTCTAAGTTTAATCATCCTCAAATAAGTTAAGTATAGTTAATTTATATTCCACTTCTTTGAGTCAGATACAAACAGTTGTTTTATGTAAATCGTGTCTATTTTAAATAGTAGGCTAACATTTCCATATAAAAAAAAATTAAGAATTTGACACAAATTCCACCACAAAATTGGTATTTTAAAGAAACGAAATCCTCGGATCAAAAAACTTTAGATCTACAACTTTGCTCTTTAATTTTGTAAAATTTCCTGGGCAAAACCTCCGATCTCCCCGTTTTCGTTGAAGGGTATTCCATAATCCCCAAGTCCCCCGGTGTGTGAAGGGGGCGCAAATGTTAAGTCCCGCCAAGGGCGCGGCCATACCTAGATACGGCACTGGCTTGTGCTAGAGTTTCTAACCTCAATTAGGGTAGGCCGAATATTATTAGGCTCAAACTTACCTTTAGGTCTTCTACCGAATTCATTTGCTTATCCTTATCTGACATTTCAATTGGTTTTGTTCATATTAATATATGCTATAATAATAGGTTCTACAAAAATTGACCAAGGCAAAACAACCTTCGCAATCAGTAACTCGCTTACCAATCGTATTATATAAGCCGGCTACTCCGTGGGATTCCCAATCATAATTTAAACCCCTTTGATGTAATTCTTTCTTTTAACCCCGACCTCTACCAAGCATCAGTAACTACTTCCTTTGATCGCTTAGATCATGGCTTGATTACTGAAGCATACTTCACTTTCTGAGGCAAGGAGTGCATACCACCACTCACTGTCTGTCACTACAACCTAGCAGACTAGGATGATCTGGGAGATTTCTTTTCCACTTACCCTTGGAACCCTTTTTTACGATCATTCCGAAATTTGTAAATAACTTAATTAAACAATTCAACTAAGCATTGAGAACTATGTTCCTCAATATTTTAAGGGGTACATGTTTTTCATACGAAAAAAAAAAAACTCCAAACCTTAAAACCATAAAAGATGGTTTTAAAACCCTGTGATAAATCTAGACTCGTAAAAATCCAAGCTCAAAAAAGTTTCTAAAATCCTATTCCTGAAAATTGACAAGCCAGCATCGAAGCAAAAAACAAAACAGTTAAACAATTCCAGCGGCCAAAGACCATTTTAACAATCGGATGAGAATTAAAATCCTTTCTTGCTTGATTGACCGTAAATAATCCTTCCACTCCTTTGCCAAAAACATCTGTCAAATTTTTGTACTATTTTCTTTTTACTCAAACCCTTAAAAAGAAATTATTTTTTAACGTTTATACTTAGGCTTATTTTTTTTTTGTGGACTGTCCCAAGTTATTAAATCATTTCAATATATTTTTTAAATAAGCCCCATTTTTAGGGAAAAACCCGAAACGTAGAAAATAAAAATTGACCACTCGATCATATTCTACAAAAAGACTTGCTATGAGGAAGTTTTTACAGATTAAAAAAAAAATCACTTACAATAAAAATAGGGCCGATTTTCGAAAATGCATGTTTTAGGTTTTTTCAAAATTTCTTAAAAACCTGAATAGATAAAACCATGTAGTGAACGGGATTAGCTTACTAACATAATTGTCCAAAACTTTCCCCATTTAACCGATTTTCTATCTATCGTGGTTTCCAAGATACCCATACATTCCCCACCAATTTGGGACACACTGTATACTCCGGCTCTCATAAAAGTATAATGTGTTGCCTAACTACGCACTGATTTATCAGTGTGTAAGTAGGCAACACATTAAAATATTTCGTGGAATTTTGTTATTGCGTAGAATCGGCGGGGCCCACTCTGACAGTTATTTTCATAGTCGGCTGGACATTTTTTGATCGAATAGGCCATAGCATTGGGCTTTCATATACCTTTAAACTTCCTTGGCTGGATGGCATAGCAGCAATCGTCTTAAAAAAATGTGCTCCCGAGCTTGCACCCATCCTAACTCGCCTCTTTCGAATCTCTTACGACACGGGCATTTTCCCGGAGAGTTGGAAAGCTGCACGGGTGCAACTTGTCCCCAAAAAATAATCCAAAACTCTCCCATCTAACTTTAGACCTATATCTCTTCTTTCTGTTGTTTTCAAAATAATGGAAAAATTCATTAATTCCCTAATCTTAAAGTATCTGGAAAAACATAAGATATTACATGATAGACAGTATGGATTCCGTCAAGTAGATCCACAGCTGATCTTCTTTCCTTTGTCTCACACAACTGGAACAAGTCCCTTAAGTTTCTTGGTGAATCCCAGATCGTTGCTCTTGACATATCCAAAGCTTTCGATCAGGTCTGGCATGATGGGCTTCTTAACAAACTTCCTTCTTACGGTCTTCCACCTAAGCTTTACTCTTGGCTCTCCAGTTTCCGTTCTAATCGACGTATATAAGTTACTGTAGATGGTCATTCTTCCAGGCTCTACTAAATTAATGCTAGGGTGCCCCAGGGCTCAGTGCTGGCACCCACGCTGTTTCTTCTACACATTAACGATCTTCTCTCTTCCCCAATTAATCCCATTCATAGTTTTGCTTACGATAGTACCCTCCACTCTAGTATTCAATTTCTTAAGCCACCATGTAATCCTGATTTGGAAAACAAGCGCAGGTCAATGCAGATATCTCTTTCACAAGACCTTAAACTTATCTTGGATTGGGGCGCCAAAAATCTCGTTCAGTTTAATGTCTCGAAAACACAGTCATGTTCGCTGTCGAGAAAAAAGTCTGCCAATGCTCATCCGTTACATATGAGCGGCCCAGTTCTGCAGAACAAAGAGTCGTTTAATTTTGTCGGCGTTACTTTTGAGAATAACCTTAACTGGCACAAACACATTACATCCATAGCCTCGGCAGCTTCAAAAAAACTTGGATTTCTCTTTAAAACCAGAAAATATTTCTCTTCATCCAATCTGTACACTCTGTATGTATCCCAAATCAGACCCTCTTTAGAATATTGTTCTCATGTCTGGGGAATGGCGTCCCCTACAACACTTAACATTCTGGACTCCATTCAAAGAAGAGCCGTTCGTCTTATTAATGATCCAACGCTTACAGAAAGGCTTCCTCTTTTTGCCCACCGTCGAGCTGTAGGGAATCTGTTGCTCTTCTATAGGTATTTTCACGACTTCTGCTCAGAGGAGTTGGCCAGTATAATTCCTTCTCTGGCAGCTCCCAACATAGCAACACGTAGTGCAACTTCTAGGCATCCTTTTACAGTTCAATTCCTTCATCCCTAGAGTGTCAAGACTATGGAACCTGCTGCCCGCAGAAGTTTTTCCTTCTCCTTCCAATCTCCAAATATTTAAGTCTCGTGTGAACAAACTCCTTCCCACCACACTTAAGACACCCACGGTATGTTAGTACTTAGGCATCAGCCTTCGTGGACTGTCCCAAGATAAAAAATGGGATTAACACATTCACTGCGACATCAAGGGTACTCACCCCCACTCGCCTACGGCACCAGTGACTTGTGACGATTGAGCGTAACAGAAAAAGTGTGAAGATTTTTTTAAACATTGCTATAAAATTTCTTTCATACGTTAATAAAGAAGTCTCACTTCAAAAATTGTATATCAAAACTATAATTTTATGTAAAATTTCGGTGATAGGGCGGCATTTTCTTCAGTGCCCAGGGCGGCGCTAAGGTTAAATACGCCTTTGCTTTTAACACAAATACATGCTACACTTCTTCTATTTAAAGAATACTTTATTTGTATATATAAACTTATAAATAAATTACATATAATAAACAATAATTGCTTTTTAATAATTAAAATTAGTTTTGGTTAGTAGTAAAAAAATGTTAGTCCGAGTAAACTCCCAAAAAAGCTTTGCAATTGCTACAATAGTGTTTCTTACTTTGGCATCCATCAGCTATGTAAGGAATAAAGAAGCATGGCCAACATCTAAAAAATAAAACATATACAATCATGCATATATCTATTTACAATTTAAATAGAACATTAAAAAGTACATCGGAATCATGGATTCTAAAGACCAGGTTCACCATCTCTGTGTTACAAAAATGGTCCTCAAATTGCAGTAAATTAAGATGGCGCTGGTGTTCCAGGGGACCGTTTTTAAACTTCACTTTATATATTGCGGTCAAGGTGATTGGTTCTCATTGGTTCACACCATACCCCTCGCTACACCATCGCCTCTTTGTTTAATGCTATTCTGGGCCACTTTTTGAGCCAAGCAGCCATAAGAGATGGTGTTCTTACAACGAATTCTTGGATATAATTAAAATTAACACACACTGTGTGGTTTTAATATAATCAAAGTGGATGGCGGGAGAGTTTTTGTAAACGGACCGCACGGGCCAAAGATTATATACTACAAAGAATGGCTCATTTTACAATGTTTATTTGTCTTCTCTAGTCCAAACTACACTAAAAGTACTTTAATAAAGGCAAATTGTCAACGAAATCACAACCGATAACCCTTCAAACACACACAAAATCATGTTTATATTTAGTTGCCTATGTTAACACAAAAACCTATATTTTTGAATATTTTTATTACATTTTAGAATAATTTCCTGATTTTGATTTTTGAGATCTGGCAATTTGTTTAGGTTTTTCCAAAAGAAAAACAAAAAAAACTATACCAAACACCCTGCCTACAAAATGGCGTTGCTTTAATTCTAGTCCTTGAGTTTGTTCATAAACTGTGTTGAGTTTGCCATAAAGTTCCATGTCACAACGAAAACAATTTATACTACACAGCTGTGTTAAAACTGATGTAGTTTGCGCATGACGTCACTGAGGGAGTTGCCTCTAGTTAAATTTAAATCGGTTTGCATAAAAAGAATCGCTTTGTAAATTATCACAAAAAATTATTTAAATTTCAAAGAGATTTTATTAAATAATATAAAATATCATTCGTTTGTAGTATATATTGACACGCAAAATTTAGGCATAAATATTACAGTTCCTGCAATGTTAATTTTATGGCTATTAAAAATTACTATTACTCAATTTAGTTCTTAAACAAGGATAATTCAAAAAGAGTAATGTTAAGAAAAATAATTAATGTTGCATCTTAGTTAGTGTCAACCCACCGCTGTGTTCGCACGTCGATGTCGTGGATGGGCCCAGAAGGATCTTTTGTAACATGCGCTGGAGTTGCCGGTTATCGGCAACTCCAGTTACTAGCGTATGGAACGGGATCCGAAGCTAAGACGAACACAATGCTTAACTCAAGGTGATAGCATACCGTGCTGATAAGTAAATGACATCCTGTGCCTTAAACAGGTGTCTCCAACGGTGCCTTTGAGGTACAGAGCGACCTCTTGGAGTATCTACCCTTACTGCGGTAATGCGGGGCTCTGCCGTGGTGGACTATTACTTCCCTAGCTCCAAACAGAAAGCGGACAGAACCGCTTTTATAGAAAAAAAGTGACAAAGGTGCGCTTACCGAAACGGATAAATCCGTTTCGAGAGGTGCCACCCAGGGTCACAAGCAGACAAATGTGCGCCGATCGAAACGGGTGAGTTTCTTTCGAAAGGTGCCCCTGAGTCACAAGCGCCTGTTTCAGGGGAAAGGGCTAATCCATGCCGAACAAACAGGTGCTTAGAAAGGAAGGGATCCCTGAATCCAAACAGAAGGCGGACAGAACCGCTTTTATAGGAAAAAGGGTTTCCTGGATTTAAACAGAAAACGGATAGAACCGGTTTCAAAGGGAAAGGCCGGAGATACGGCCTCAGAAGGAACACCTAGTTCCTGTGACAAAAACCTGGTAGCTACCCACGTCACTATACCGGGAGAGGAGGACATGACGGATCTAATCGTCTGCTCGTCATACTTTCCAGAAGACAGGAACACCAGAACACATATTGTGCTCGTATCCGGTAGCCACACGAGTAAGGGGAGATGTTAAAACTCTCTCCCAATTTGACATTGGATTCATTAGAAGTCTAATCCTATTGGGATAAATATAAGTGTGAGCCACAATAGATCGAGCGGTCGCGGTGGAGGGCGTAAAAAGTCCACTTGCTTTAAATCTAACCTAACCTAGCGTCAAAACATTATATTCTTATTTTTACAATCTACTTGGCCTTATTTATATTAGGGTAAAATGGCTTTTAATCTTTTATACTTATATATGTTTGATGGACATTTTTTAGTTTAAAAGGTAAAAGATAAATATAAAGCTCAATATTGATTATTACTTCCTAAAAAGAAATAATTATTAAAGTAATCTACCTGTATGAATTATTTTGTCCGTGAATACATACACTGAATAAAAGTAAATATATTACCACAAAAATAAAATCTGAATACTAAATAATCCCAAAACTAAACCTAAAAAGAAATCAGAGCAAAACACCTAGGCGACCTGCCAAAAATCGCTGCAGAACCGTTATAAATTTGCTTTGTTTACTCTCTCAGGTACGTCAACAAAACAGTTGATGCGCAATATCATAACTTGTATTCAGTGTGCCATGATACGGCGTAGTCGTCAGGAATTTGTCCGATTTTTTCGATGGTCCTTCGATCAGATTACCAGTCTGTAAAAGTTATTTTTTGGTGGCTGTTTGTTAATTTGTTTGTTTTTTTTTTAAGTTGATGCCTTGTAGAAAAATGCAGCTATAATTTTTAGTAAATATAGGATATTGACAGTGACAACACTTAATCAAACATCCTGTAAATAGTACTTACCCTAGAGCACACAATAAAAGTGCAAATAAATGAGTTTTCGAATTCGGCTCGACTTTGACAGTTGTGATCATGGTTTCATGACAGAAAGGACACGTAAGCGACATAGGATTTGGTCCCATAACGATTGGAGTGGTTCTATGGTGAGTCACATATACTAAAATGAAATATTTAAAAAAATAAAATCAGTACAGGTGCGCAAGTAGTTCCAGACACGTCCAATGAGGACTGACCAGGACCATATATTTGGGGCTTTTCGTTTACTTAAAAAAACATGTTAAATAGCTATCTTGTGTATTTTTTTAGTAGAATTTAAAAGAACACTTAGGAAATAAATTAATAATAAAACAAAAAAGATACGACATAAAATTAATATTTTCTTAATACGACAAGTTATTTATTAGTTTGTTTTTGAAAGAGTCCTATTTTTTTTCGAAAATATCCTGATCATTTTTAATAACAACAAAAATAATTTATTTGTGTTTCACTTATACCAGTATAAGGTTAATTAAGTACGTTGTTGCTAGAAATAAATAGGAAATCCGTTTTATCGAACGTATCGAAAACGTTATGAAAATGTAAATTTTGTTTCGTACTTTTTTGTTTCAATTCTGATTTGAAAATTCTCTTAAATGTTTTTTAGGATCCTACGGAAAAAATACGCAAGATATCTATTTCACATTTTTTTATAAGAAAAGTGACAAATATGGCCCTGTCCAGTTCTCGTTGGGTAACCCTGTCCATGATATTTTCATATTTGTTATTAGTTATTAATTTTGTTATAAATAAAATAATTTTAAAATTAGATAATCAATAGTCTTTGTTAAATCCAAAAATATAACTACATGTTTTTTACTGTTATTATTAGCTTAAAAATACCGTTATTAAATATTTAATATATCTTTATTGGCACTCTATTTTGCTTAATTAAAGTACGCTTGAGTGTGTTTAAATCCAACTTTCAAACACGCGCGTGTTTTAAAGGTTACCATGGTACATCAATCAACAACACAAAAATATAAAGTACTGGATATTGCTCTGTTTATGGCGCTGCTGCAAGGCAGTTTGCCAGCTCTCCCCGTTTCAGACACACGTTGTTGGCAACGTGCGCTTTCCCGAGCTTTGTAGGTGGAACTTCTGGATCGTCGGGGTCTGTAACCCCAGAAATTCCGAACTTTTCCAAAACTTGAACTCTTAGCAAAAAAAATTATCGATGCAGGGCACAAACAATGGCGGTCCGACCAAGGACTGCTTCTGGTATCACGCATAACCGTTTTCTGTCAGTACTGCCCCTCCCTGCAGAGCGCGCAAACCATCTTCCGCTATTAGGAAAATCCCTCGTGCGTGGGGCCCTCAGAAAGGAACAGGTATAAGAATCTTCGTTCACAGCGCTTAGCCCCAGAAGAAGGACTCCATCGTTTGGCTTGAGTTTCTCCTTGATCCCCGATGGTAAAAGCTGTAGATACAGCACCTTCAGCCGCCTTCCCGGAAAAAACTATGTAGTAGCATTTTACTGATCGGAGGTCAAACAGGAACTGAAAATATAAACTCTAAGATGACATTGCCAACCTTTAACCACAAATGTTGGCACATGTCAAGCCTTTAAAAGAAAAAACTTTATCTGACCTAAGTACTTAATAACGTCAAATAACAAATGTTTTAAAAGCTTTAAAAAAATAGCGTAAAGTATTCGTGGATAACTAGTCTTTAAAACACTTGATCTATTTCGCTACCGCGCCGTCGTGCTCGAAAAATCAGGCGTGTTTTAAAGACCTTAATATTCACTTATACTTAAATATACTATTAGTACATGTAAAATTAAAAGTCGAAGTGGCGATGGTGTGGATTGTACAGGGTGGAGCCTATTCGATGGATTTTTCGGGTATTGCGAAAACTATAGAAGATACAGCAAAAGGGCGATTTTAAGTATAACTATTATATTTTTGCTTACTTGTTTGTGTAGTCGGCCCAGCATCGGCAACATTCGGCTGTTGCATTGGTTTAAATCCAGGTGGATGCGCCACATTTTCCTCGTATGGTGGCGGAGCCTCCTTTGGAATATTTGTCCTCTTTGACATTCTAAAATAAAAAATACCTAATTAGCAGTGACGGCTTGTGGTCTTTAAATATGGGTGGCACAAAATAGCCATATCTATTCTTAATCAAACGATTTTTTTTTAAATAAAATGTAAGTGTAACTTTTTGAATGAGCAAGTCAAAATGATAAGGGTCATTAATGGTACGTCGTTCCCTCAACAAACAGGTGAAGAGAACAACCTCGTTGTCCCAAAAAACGGTAGCCATTACCTTATAGGCTAAAGGCGTAACCTTTGTTATTTTGGGGCACCATTTTAGACTTATTTTAGAATCTTCTTGATTCTAGCCTAAAATGGTAAACCGAGGTGTTGTCGCAGGTGAGTAAGTAAGTTAAAAATCCATCAAATTCATCTTGCCTGAAAACCTCGATTATACTTCAATAGGTCGCTGTTTTTGTTTCATAGTCAGAATTTGGGTCACTATCTTGTGCAATTCTTTTGGTAATGTAGAGGAGAATAGATGATTTCCTCGACGCTACCAATAGTAATTTGTAATGTTTGTGGTATTTCAAGGACAAGAGTTATTCTTTTGTCAATGGTTGCGTCATTTATCGGGTTAATGTTGGTTTGTGTTCTTTGGACGTCTCACGTCCGGTAAATTTAGTTGTACAGCTCTCATAAACTTCTTACACCAATGAACCCCTTGCATAAAACTGATTTTGATTTAAAAACACATTTAAAGTTCACGTCTGGTCTTTTAAATTTGTCGTCAGACCAAGACGTCTTATGACGACACGAGTATTGTCGAGTTCCAATATTAGTTTTTTTGTGCTTCGTAAATTTATTTCATTCAGAAGAAAAATAGATAATTCATCGCGTTCCTTTATTCCGATTCAGGATAAATCGGTTTAATGTAATTAATTTTATAAATGTTACACATTGCATAATATTACCACCAACTGTCAGTGCTTTACCCTCAATGCCAATTTAAAAAGTGGACAATGCCAAAAAACAGTGTTTGCTGGATAGAAACCTCAAGCTATCAAAAATTAAAAAAAATCTGACCATTTGGGTGCCCTCAGCATTTGTTTAAAGTTATAAAGAATTACTGATAGTTATACTTGTTTAAACAAGTCTTGTTTAAATAAATGCCAATTTTTTTCTCTAAAATCATTTCATTGGTAAAATAAAAACAATAATTTCCATATATCAAAAGAAGCGTCTTTATTATTACTTTCAAACATATTTTAAGCAAAATGATTTTTTTCGAAAATTATGGAAGATATTCAATGTGTTTTTAAACTATTTTTTTATAACTTTAAACAGTTCGCAAAGATGCCCAAATAACCGACTTTCTGTAAAAAATGGTTGAAAGCTTGGGGTCTTTAGTATGCGTAAAATTAAAACGAATGTCTAGGTTTCATATTCTGGACACAAACCAATTTACAAAATTATTTATTTTCTCAAATGAAATTGGATTACAAACTTATTGTGCAAAAACTTTAGCCAAATTTAACGAAAACTCCCGTGATGTTTTAACATAGCATGTTGTTTTTTTTTGGCCGAGTATAAAGATCCTCAGAAAGATCTAAAGGGTCAAAAGAAATTAAGAAAAAAGCTATGTTTGTTTGCCTTTTTTGTTTATTGCTATTTTGCAACAAGCATACTGCAGTTTGCGATTTCTTACCAATCCTACCTTGTAGCAAATTTAGTTATAGAACCTTTCCTTTTTTACAACTTTTTTATACAACCAATACTTACATTTTTTTTATATTCTGTGTATTTAACAAATGTAATGCACCTTCCTGAGAAGAAGCATGAAGGGGAAACGTTAATTGTTGCGCTTCCGCACTATAAGTAGTTGCCGACAGACTCTGCTGTCGACTAATATGAACTAAAAAAACATGGGTGCAAATTAAGGTTTAGATGCCCTGTAAAATGACTATTGCTAATCAAGACACAACGAATGGAATAACTGTACACATTTTTTTATAAAAAAAATACAATTCACTACTCCACAAAATATAGTGTAATACGCCAATGGGGCGTATCAGCAACTCAAGTCAATATCTACAAATATACAATTTCTAAAGAGTCTAATTCTCCCTTGACAAATTTAAGGAAATTAATTTTACTTTAAAAATATCAAAAGAAAGGTTAAAGGTCGAAATTACCTTTTAAATAGGTACTGATAGCCTTAAAACCAATTTGTCAAGAGTTTGGAAATCTGAAACATAACTTACTATCTACTGACAATACCAAATGTTCACATTTTAATCAATGACTTAAATTGACAAAGTATGAAAAAGAGTTACAAAATTTGCCTTGATTTTAGCAAAGAAAATTATTCATATTTCAAAGCGTTATATATAACGACGTTATGACACAATTAGAAATTGTTTTATCACACAAGAGCAGTTAGAATATTTTAAGGAAATTATTTACAGTTTTTTGGGACACCCCGTACTTGTCACTCCTGTGACACTCGGTATAAATTATTAACAAATTAAATTGTTAAAAAGTTAAGATGTTACATTGACTATTTAGCTATTTTTCTAATATAACATTAACCAATCACTTTGTGTCACCGCACCAGCCAACGCCTGCCTGTTGCAGTTCTTTACAACACTTTCAACACACACTTCATTTCTGGTTACCTTAGAACCCTACCTAGAATGTGTCACATTACAATTGACATATAGAAATTTTAGAATTTGCTTTACTAGCTGAGAAAAATGGACACTTTTGTACGAAAACTTATGATATGAACTTGTTTAAAGAGAGAAATGTACTAGCCAAATTTCTTGGTCTAAATACAAAGTGAGTAAAAACCATAGAAAAACTACTATTTTTTTATTTATTACTTAAGAGAAAATTTCGGCAATTTGCCCAAAATGCAAGAATTGCGTGTTCATATCAACTGAGAAAAACTTACCAGCTACAGGTGTTATTTCAACCGCACAGATAGTTGTACTGTTCGTCCCTAGTCTCCCGACGCACGGGTTTCGCGATCCGATCCTTTCTTCTTTCTTTTATTTCATGCGCTTGTCTTCTGGCGCGTGAAGCACAAATTCTGATTGGTTGCACTATGTCAACACGGGTTCATGAAGGCATACCGACGCAACGGCTTTCTTTGTTTGCTTAGTTATTTTTAGATTGGTAAAGAGGAATTTTCAAGAATGATTTGAATATGTCTATCGCGGTGTGTTTTGAATTTATAAATTAGTAGAGCGGTGTTGTCAATATTATTTAAGAATTTTGCCGATTAAAATTAGATTTTATTATTTTATAAAAATTTATAAAGGAATATTAGCGTAGTTACGCCCAACCGTTGTGTTCACACGTCGTTGTCGTGGTTGGGCCCAGTAGGATCTTTTGGAACATGCGCTAGAGTTGCTGGTTATCGGCAACTCTTTTTGGCTAGCGTATGGAACAGGATCCGAAGCTAAGTTGAACACAAGGCTTAACTTAAGGTGTTAGCATACCGTGCTGATGAGTGAATGACATTCTGTGCCTTAAACAGGTGTCTCCAACGGTGCCTCTGAGATACAGGGCGACCTCTCAGAGTATCTAGCCTTACTGCGGTAATGCGGGGCTCTGCCGTGGTGGACTATTACTTCCCTAGCTCCAAACAGAAAGCGGACAGAACCGCTTTCACAGGAAAAAAGTGACAAAGGTGCGCCGACCGAAACGGGTGAATTCGTTTCGAAAGGTGCCCCTGAAGTCACCGGCGCCTGTTTCACGGAGAAGGGTTAATCCATCCCGAACAAGCAGATGCTTAGGAAGGGATCCCTGAATCCAAACAGAAGGATGACAGAACCGCCTTTATAGGAAAAAGGTTTCCTGGCTTTAAACAGAAAGCGGATAGGACCGTTTTCATAAGGTAAGTCCGGAGATGCGGTCTCAGAAGGAACATCTGGCTCCTGTAACAAGGACCTGGTAGCTACCCACGTCACTAGACCGGGAGAGGAGGGCATGACGGATCTAATCGTCTGCTCGTCATACTCTCCAGGAGACAAGGACACCAGAACACCAGAACACATATTGTGCTCGTGTCCGGTAGCGACACGAGTAAGAGGAGATGTAAGAACTCTCTCCCAATCGGTATCGGATTCATTAGAAGTCTGATTCTATTGGGAGAAATATAAAAAGTGTGAGCCACAGTAGACCAAGCGGTCGCAGTGGAGGGAGTAAAAAGTCCACTTACTTCAAACCCACTAACCTACCTACCTAGCGTAGTTACGACTATGGAAAAATAGCATTTATGTTTCCAGATGTGTTTCTGCAACAGAGCAAATCGCTATTCTTGTTACATACCTCGTTCTAAAGTGTTTTCAGCAAAAACATGCCTGTCGCCTCGTTCGGCTAAACATATATTATGCTTGGTCTAATTCGTTTGAATTTGAGAATAAAAGTCGCAAATTCCTGTTTGAACTTTCCTCGTATTATTGTGTTTGTTGATACTGACTAATATATTTATGAAGAGCTTTACCCTATCAAATAATACTTATTACAACAATACATTTTTCTCAGTAAACATGATTAAGAAGGATTATAAGTATTTTTATCAAAACGACGCTTTTTGTTTGCTTAAACGTGTATCTATTATTATTGCAATAGCAAATAAGAAAGTAATATTACTACACTAACTTTTACAACAAAATTTTAGTTTATGATACAAAGTTATTGTTTTTCTGGGAAATAAGGTTTGATAAACATTGTTTTGCATTTTCAGATTTTATTTTGTCACTGCCTAATATTTTTTAGGCTTTTTTGTACCTTCTAGGAATTCAATTGTTAGAAGGAAGAAAACGAACATGAAAGATGATAAATCCAAACCATAAATTTTAAAATAAAATAATCCGCTGAAACCTCCTAAGTGGATTGATTTGAGTAACCTACATCTTTCTTATCTTTGAAAATTCTGAGAATTGGGGCATTTTTGATGTGACAAAAATAACACTTTCTTTTTTATAGACTTATAAGATTTTATGATATAAACGGAAAATATATTGACCTACAAAAATGTTGTGGCATTTCGCGACATATATACCCCTAACATGTCATATTCACGATGTTATGTAATTTATTAATAACGGACTGATTGCACAGTTGCTAGATAATAGTATATTACGTATCAAGTACAGAAAAGTGGAATTTTATTTGACAAGTATGGTACGTTTGAATCCGAGCAAGGATTAAAATACCATAAGAGTTAAGTAAAAATCACTTTTCTCACGAGGTGTGTATACTATTTTTTTGCATTTTATAGATAATTACCTATTTGGTATTTCATATTAAAATCAGTTTATAATAAAATTTACTGGGAAAATCTGAAAAAAAAACGTAGTAGTCTGACGTCTGAGTAACTTGGCAATCTTAATCTAAACAGTATGTTGTTTTTTGTAATTAACAACTGTTGACAGCATCCAAATAAACTCATTTTTAAAAAGCGATTTTTTTAACAATTATTTTCGAAAAGGCTGATGAAAACGACTTGAAAAATATCTTAAATGCAGCCCAGAGAGCTTCTTCCAGTTTACTTCCAGTGAAATCTAAGGAAAGCTATGAGAAAGTGTATAATATGTTTTGCGAGTGGTGAAACTCCAAGATACTTTAAGGAATTGACAAAAACCTAATGCTGGCCTTTTTTACAAAAAGGTAGGCTAATTTATATGGTTAAAATATTATATATAGGTAATAATTTTGTAATTTGTTTTAGGCCAAAGTCCTTAAAGCTTCTAGTTTATGGGCTACATACTTTATGATCAAAAACACGTATATTTCACAATATAAAAACGTAATAGGTAATTGTCTCGAAAGTTGCCTCCTCACCGATTTTGACCAAATTTGGTATACGGGGGTTTTTTGGGGTTCTGATTACGAATCTGAAAAAATATTTTTTCGGCAACGTTTCGTTTTGGAGATATTCATCATCAAAGTTGAAAACCAAACTAACCTTATTTACACTATTCCTCCTTCTTTTTGCACAGAATTCTTGATTTTTACACTAAATTGGCACATAATATTTTAAAAAAACTTTTTAAAAACTTGTTTTTATATCTATTTTACACCTTTTTTCCATTTAATTGCAAACCTCCACTTTCACACGTCGGATCGTGGCCGCAACCATGTATACACTAGGGAATCATGGCCGCCCGCTTGAAAGTGAAGCTTCCAATTTAATGGAAAAAAGGTTAAAATAAAAAAAATATAAGGTTTTAAAGGGTGCTTATAAAATATTGTGTGCCACTTTATATATAAATCAAAATTGTGTACAAAAGAAGGGAATATAGTGAAAATAAGGTTAGTTTGATTTTCAACTTTGATGATGAATATCTCGAAAAAAACGTTGCCGAAAAAATATTTTTTCAGATTCGTAATCAGCGCCCCAAAAAACCCTCGTATACCAAATTTGGTCAAAATCGGAGAGGAGGCAACTTTCGAGACAATTACCACGTAATAACTTGCTTAAAAAGCTAAAATGACAAATGTGAACCTAAAAACTCAAACGTTTTGACAATGGAAAACGTTACAACGTTTCTGAATAAAGCTCCAGAAGAGACGTTTCTTCTGTTAATGAAAGTAGTAGGTATTAATTTTTGGACTGAATGGTGCATGTCGGCGTGCAGAATTATGCAGTTTAACAACTGAAGATATAGAAGATACCGGAACAATGTTGGTTGTAACATTAAGCGATACCAAAACAAAGAAAAAATGTGTATTTACCGTAGACTCAGGCTGCAATGGGTATGAAGTCTACCACAAGTACTTAATATTAAGACCCAAAAGAGTAAGCCATAATCGATTTTTTCCTGTTTTATCGTTATGGAAAATGTACAGTACATCCAATGGGCATTCATACTTTTGCAAAAATTCCACAAAAAATGGCGGAATATTTAAAACTTCCTGATGCTTCAAGTTACACCGGTCATTGTTTGAGAAGAACATCTGCCACTTTTCTTGCGGACAGTGGCGCTGAATTTCGGGTTTCAAACGGCATGGCGGATGGCGATCCACAAGCGTAGCTGGAGGATACGTGGAAGAAAGCATTGGTAATAAAATAAACAAATCCAAAAGGATATTTAACAATGTCCAACTGGGACTAACCCAAGAAGTTCCTGTAGGAATTGTGGTAAATAAAAAAAATGTTTAGCAACAATTGGTTAATACAGCGGGGTCAAAAGTTATCATCTTTTCTAACTTACACAATTGTTCTTTTAATATTTATAGTTACCCTGTTTAAAATAAACGTTTTTTTTCTTGTTAAATTGTGTTTTTATGAAGTAATGGTTGCTATGCTGCAATGGTTGCTATGCTGTAAAATGGTCTATTACTGTATGATTTTGAGGTCTGTAATGTAGAGCGCTTAAGTGGATTGTTAGGCAAAACAGTGTGATTGTGTTACATCTTATATCGCTGATTTATTGGAATAAATTACAGAAGTTTGAGTAAAAACAAGTTTTTATAAGGTAACGATGTAACATATTTAGTTGTGCACAGCATAACTAACAGGCAGCACGATCTCTCCCTGGCGGCGCTTTTGATATTTTTTTAAGCACAAACAAAAAAGAAACGATTACTTTAAATAAAGGAGACAGACCATATCTTAGCAAAACGTTAGCTGAACCTGCACGAAATAAATGACCGTACTTTCCCCGCTTTCCCGCCAATTCATGAAAGCGAGCTGCTTTCTGTTAGTTATGCGATACCAGTATAATACCGGTATGTTGTGGTTACCTAGCAAAATTTTGTTATAAGTTAAGAGATTAAACTGAAATTTTTTTCACAGCTGATATACAGTATCACCCATAAAGTCCGCATTAAATGGGAAAATTTTTCCCTAATTAATTTGGGTAAATTTTCTTTTTGCCAAAAGTTTTTGCTTCAAAAATCATATTTGTAAGTTTGACGCCATTTTATTGGGGTATTTTCTTTTATAATTACCAGCATTATTAAGTATTAGAATTATAGAATTAAAGTTAATTTTAATACGAAAAAATAATTTTAAAGTATAGTAGAGAACTGCAAGAAGTTGAGAAAAATTAAAAATGTACTAGAGACCTACAAAAATATGCAACTTTTTCCTGTAATATTTTTCAAAATTTTGAAAGATAATGCTTTTTTGAAAAATGTCAAATTTTTCAGTTAAAAAAAATCACGCGATCATCCTTATATGCATTATTTGGCATAATTTTTTAAGGAAAAACTTGTGGCAAAAAGAAAAATTTATAATATTATTATATATATATATATATATATATATATATATATATATATATATATATATATATTAATATATATATATATTATATATAAAATATATATATTATATATATATAATATATATATTAATTTTATATATATATATATATATATATTGAAGAAAACCACCACAGAATTCGTTATTTTTATTATACATTCGAAAGTAAATCATTTTTGAAAACAACAAAAAATGCATTTTCTGTCTTTTAATTAAATTTGAGAAACATAGTACCTACATAAAATATAAACTAGAAAAACATTACTTACCTATTAAAATATTTCTTTACGTGATTTAAACTATATGTATAAATTGTGTTTAATATATCATATTTTTTATGTAGATAAGGATTATATCACTCAAGATTCATATAAGCTTTATAACCTTAGTTCTGGTCGGTCATGGTTAGTTCTGGTTAGTTAAAGCAACTTTTTATTTCCAGAAATTTAAAAGGGCTTAGTTCTGGTCGGTCATGTTAGTTCTGGTTGGTTAGAGCGGCTTTGTATTTTCCCCAATTATATTTATATCTTATGTCTTAATGGTAATGGCAAAGATTCTTATTATAAGTTAATAATATTTCCGTTTGGCAACACTGCAAACGTCTTATAGCGGCGTATGTATTTATTACACGTAAATCGTAAATATTCGAAATAAAAAATAAATTTTTGTAAGGTAACCATGTAACATATTTACTTGGGCACAGCATACTAGGCAGCACGATCCTTCCCTGGGGGCGCCTTTGATGTTTTTAAGCACAAAACACGAAAGAAACGATTACAACTCAAATAAAGGAGACAGATCATATGTCAGCAAAACGTTGGCTGAATCTGCACGAGAAAAATAACCGTACTTTCCCACCAATTCATAAAATCGTGCTGTTTTTGTTAGTTATGCTGTGATACCAGTGTGATACCGGTATGTTGTGGTTACCAGGCAAAAATTTGTTAAAAATGTCAATAATTACCAATTTTTATAATTTCAATTTTGGACTTCCGTTTCGACTTTCATCAAGTGAACACGCGTTTGGAAGCTTTAGCTTTTTCGTTGAAATCGACTGCCGTAGCGCGGAAAACTGTGTATTTTACTCGTGAAAATCAAAGAGGAACTCGCGGCCAATTAATATAGGAGTATTTCTTCTGGAGCTAACCGCTGTGAGCGGTTGAGGCCTAGTTTCTGATGTTTAAACATTGGATTGGTTGCGCGCGCAGTGTGAGACGTCAGAATGATAGCAAGCTGGTTGTAATCAAAACCAGTAGCAGTTCTTGGTTAGATCACTGTTAATTGTGCCTTTCATCGATTACGTTGAGAATCAGTCGGAGTTTCCGGGGGCTACATAGCCTGATTATCTAGATTTTCCATAGACAAAGCCCGGAAAAGCTTATGTTGCGACATCGCAGCATATGACTGGAAGGGGTGTGCTGGCTAAACGGCGCTGGAATTAAAAAAGACTGGCAGCCAAATCCATAATTGGATAATAGAATAGAAAAGAATAATTTCAGTTTTTATTTTCTTGGTAAAAACTATTTCATCCGCAATTTTTTTCGTCTCAAATAATATTATTAAAAGTATATTTTACATTGCAACTTAAAAAATTGTCCAATTACGTGGGTGGTTTTCTTTATAAGACCCGAAAATCCTTCTTAATGGAACAAACAAAGCCAGCTTAGTTCACCTTTTATCGACAGCTTTGATGTGCTTTTAAAATAACCCATAACTAGACCTCTCCTCTATCTACATATACTTCAATAAAAAAACCGTAACTATGTAAGTATTAAATAATTTCAACTTAGTTTGTTATTTAGAAATTAATAGTTTACACTATTTTACACTTTTTGTAAACACCCAGTCCCAAAATACGTCTTCGATAGGAGCGTATTACATTAAAAAGGTGTAAATTAATGTACATTATTTCTGAATAACAAGCAGACCGTTTATAATGTTAAGTGGCACGATGGCAGTGTCTGTACTCTGTACTCTTACCTTTAATATTGCCACAAACTAAACAAAAAATAAACAAAACTATTATATTTAAATGTTTTACAATGAGTTCACTTACGTTCACTGATTACTTAAACCAAACTAACATGCAAAACGCTATTGCACTCGAGATATCATAAAACTACAACACAAAACTAAATATTTAGTGAAGTGAAAATATAAAATTCTTGGTAAATTAGTAGTACAGTGTTGCCTATTCCTCTTTTTATAATTCATTAAATGGCGGTTATTTGATTAAGAGTCACTTGAAACCACACGCACAGGTATTGATTGGCTTTAATTCGTGACAAAACATGTAGTCCAGGAAACAAACCATTTTGCCTCGCAATTTTTTTAGAATCCATAGAATGACTTGAAATTTTGACAGTAGGTAGGGAATAGTCCAAGGATGAAAATCTATATCATGCCAAAGGGGGCCTTTACCTTGGGGGTGGTTGCCTAACCATCTCGGGGGTGGAAATTTTCTTTTAAATTTTGACCATCGAGTTGAGGAATCGATACAAAAATTATTTCTAAGCAAAATATGTTTAATGCATTTTTTTTTGTAAATTGCATACTTTTTGAATTATTCGCAATCGAAAGTCGGAGTTTTTCGTCAATAAAATCAACGTTTTTAATCGTTTTTAGTAAATAACTCGATAAGTATGCACTTTATTAAAAAAAAAAACTGTAAATAAGAAAATTAAAGATAAAAAAAATAAAATGTTTTTTTTTTGTAATTGCTGTACGATTAATACAAACAAATTTGTGTTTTTTTTCTAAAGGCTAGTTGTTATTCATCAAACACAAAAATTTCAGAGTTTCAAAGGCAAATAAAGCAAAACCTACGAATTTTTTGAGGAAAACTAACTTTTTTAAATCATTTGCAAAGACCTTTTTTTTTAATGTATCATAAAAGTTAAGTGAGTTATGATTAAAATAAGGTTGGACCAAAATTTTTTGAGTGCAAAAATATTCTAAAACAACCCCCTAATTACCACTCTAATTAAAATGAGTCGAAGCCTTTTTCAGTTTTCTTTATCTATGTATCATAAATACATTCTAAAATTTTAACCGATTTAAATGGCTAAATTTAAAAAAAAAATTGAGCAGCAAGTAAAAATCAAATTTCAAAATTTTAATAAAAAATTACCTTTTCTTGAACATAACTAGAAAACTAAGGAAGATACGTAAAAATTAGTTAGGTATCAAATTGTAGCTTTTTGAATTACGAACATTTTACTTTTTTTTTATTTATTGTAAAGGGTTTTCCAAAAAGAGGTGTTATTTTGATATTCAAAGAAAAATGCCATTTTTTAAGATAAATGATCGGATATTTATTACATTATAAAGAGGAAGGTACGCCGTTAATAATGGAAAATAACATCAGCCAAATGACCACCACGAGCACGCCTACAGGACCATATCCTTTTCATGAAATTTTTCGTAACCAAATCGCAAAGTGGCTGCCCTATGTCCTCGATAGCCTCACGAATTTCATCTTTGAAGTCTTAAATCGACGCTGGGCTGTTGGCGTAGACCTTCTCTTTCACGTCGCCCCCAAAGGAAGAAGTTGCAAGGTGTTAAATCACAAGATCTTGGTGGCCAATTGTGATCACCTCTTCGAGAGATAACAGGGTCGGGAAACTTTTCCCGTAAAAAATCAATGGTTTCGTTGCTTGTGTGGCACGTAGCGCCGTCTTGTTGAAAGTAAACGTTGTCCAGAATTGGATGGTATTGATCTGGACAACGTTTACTTTCAACAAGAGGCGCTACGTGCCACAAGCTAACAACCATTCTACGGAAAAGTTTCCGGAACGTGTTACCTCTCGAAGGTGATCACAATTGCCACCAGGATCTTGTAATTTAACCCTTGCAACTTCTTCTTTGGGCTCTGAAAAAGAAGGTCTATGCCAACAGCCCAGCTAACCTCAAGATGGAATTCTGAACTTTCGAAGACATACAGACTTTGCATTTGGTTATGGAAATATTAAAGGAATGGTCCTATAGACGTGCCGGTGGTAATTTGGCTAATTTTTTTCCATTATTACGGCACTCCTTTTAAAATGTTAATAAATATCCGATCTTATCAAAAATGGCATTTTTCTGATATCAAGTAACACCTCTTATTGGAAAACCCGTTATACGAAATTACGAGATATAAACGTTTAAAACGCGATGTGTAAAGACGAAACCTTGTTTCAGCCTTTTAAACTCACCCTTTAAAAAAGTCAGGGTTTTAAACATTTTAATATATATATATTTAATTAAAAAAAAAACAAAAAATGTTTTTTAAAGAACTTTTATCACAAAAACTGAGGGAGTTATGCTTAAAAAAACAATTTTTGGAGCCTTCTAAAAGCGAATCGATGCTTTTTTTTTTAAATCCGCGGTTTGGTACTATTTTTTGCATTGTAATATTGTAAGGGGTGGATTTTTAAGGAATAAAAAATTACAAAATTAAATTAGTAATACTTTTGAGCAGTCACATTTCTTATATATACAACTCTGTGACAATATGATAATTTTTCTAGGGTAAACAATTGTTTTTTAATAAATCATAATAATTTTCAACGGTTGAAATATATTAAATAATGTTTTAAAGAATTAAATACTTATTTTTCAATTTATATGAGCCTAATTTTATGTGACCCAAGCTTTAATTTAAACATTTGGAAAGTTTTTGCAATAAGGGGTAGTTTTCACCCTTAAAAAATAAAAAGCGACTTTCAGCATAATGGAGATTTTAAAGAGGTGGATAAGTTAAACTTACCTAATCCCAAATTTTTATGCAAAACACTGTGATAATATATTAATTTTTTGGGTAAATATTTTTTGAAAAATAATAATAGGGGTTAATTTTTAAGGGCTGAAATATTTCAAATAAAGTTTCAAAGAAACAAAATACTTCTTTTTTAACCTATTTGAGTCAAATTTTACTCAATTTAAGCTTTAATGTATATTTTTATAGGTTTAAGCAATAAGGGTAGTTTTCACCCCTTAAAAATAAAGAGCACCCATCGGCATAACATAGATTTTGAAGAGGAGGTTAAGTTAAGCTTGATCCCAAATTTTCATGCAAATCTATGCATTTTGAAAAAATTGCCAGGTTTTGTACTTTTTTTAGCTTCGTTTTCTGGACTGGTGGTTCTGGTTGTTCTTTTGCTAGCCAGTGACCGGAAGGAATTATCGAATAACGTTTCCGAAACGGTCGAATTTTTAAGAAAGATATGTTACAATAACGTTTTAAATTTGTTACGTAAATAAAGCAAGGTAAAAACTTTAAAGTGTCCATCGAGATAAATTGGCAAGAGCATGTAGCGCAGTTTGAAATAAAAAACAGAATTGAGTTTTAACAAGAAAATACGTCTTGTCGTATTAAACAAAAATATATTTATAAGAAAAACATTATTTTTCTTAACTACAACAAGAAACAAGATTAGCATTAAAACTGTGCTGGGGTCTAGTTATTCGTTTCTAAAGATTTTTAAAACGTTTTTGTTTCCTCGAAGGTGCCATACTCATACTTAATACATGTGGTCAGGGCCGTATTTAGGCGGTGGCATTATGGGCGCCCGCCAAGGGCGCAAAATGGGCCATGAAATTTTTTTCATCAGTTGTCAGTACCGTAGTCATATTACTATTATTTTTTATTGACAAAAGTAATCAAATAAATAAATTACTACAGAACAATTTTATTTTAAAATAAATTTTTAACTTAGATACCTAATTTAATTATTTTTAATATATTAAGACTGAAAAAATATATGAGTTATTATTAAAATATCAAATGTTAAATAAGGCGTTGAGAACCAGACCGGACATCCAATTAATGACCTCAATGGAAAAAATTGAGTTTGAAGAATGTGTGGTTTTTAGATGAAGGTTTTTTGAAATTGTGGGTGTAGAGGTAGAGAGACTGTTCTGCATTACTTACAATTCGGATCACATTTTTGTACTCGGAAACAGCTCGGACTACGAAATACACTTTCACGGAACTACTAAATGTCAAGATGAATGTCTCCTTGTAGTACCATGAAAAAGCTGATGGAAGAAATAAAGAAGCTGTTTTAAGCTAAGCGTTCAAAAGAAGTCAATGAAGACCTTGGCCTTTGACATCTGTGATTACAAGGTAAGCAGTGCTGCAAACACAAGATTTTTTTGTGGGAAAAAGAAAAATCCCTAGGAATTTCTTGCAAAGGCACCTATGTGTGTTTTAATTTTATCAAAAAAATTTAATAACACTCTCGTTATTTTTAAATCCAAATAGCACCACTTCTTCTGCACGCGAAATTGTTATTAAAAATGCGACAGTGTCAAAGGACCTTAATGCAAAATTTGTGGTCTGATCTTTATTGACAGGCAGACATAAAAGTTCATGACTCTCTGCCCTTAGTATACAATTGGATGAAGAAACAAAGAAAACGGGAAGTTCGAGGCCTCTCTAGTTAAACTATAAAATGATGCATAAAAGTTGCACTACGTGTTGCTCTGTTGGGAGCTGCCAGAGGAGGAATAATACTGGCCAACTCCTCTGCGCAGAAGCCGTGAAATTACCTATAGAAGAGCAGATATCCCCTACAGCTTGACGGTGGTCAAGAGGAGGAAGCTTTTCTGTAAGCGTGTGATCATTAATAAGACGAACAGCCCTTCTTTGAATGTAGTTTAAACGGATATAAAAATTAAATAAATCTGCTTACTTATAATAAGATAAATTTATTGTGTACAAAGACATGGCAAAAACTACTTCATAAAAACTAGCTATCTGCTTACAAAAATTTTTTAATAACATGTAAAAAATCTATTTAAAATACATAAACTATATAACGTTGTAACAATGTAATTTCTAAATACCTACTTACAGCTTATAAAAATATTATCTACCATGGTCTTCAAAAATAATGATGAATGATTATGTCATAACATATATTAACATTACAAAGCCGTTTCAAAATTGTCCATTCCATTCCATTCCATTATTTTATTAGAGCATGGATTCTTAGGTATAATGTAAAAAAATATAACAAAATAGTTAAATACCTTTGAAGCTTCATACGTCACTTGGCGTAGAATTGGTTTTAAGTTTTATATATTTTTTTGTTTTTTTTGCGCAAATGCCTTGTATATAGCATTCCAGGAATAAAACTATATATTTCTGGAAGGGAGGACTGAATTATTTATAAAAAAAATATTAGGTGACATAGGTAATTTTTTAAATTTTGAAGAGTAGAAATGGGCTAATGAAAATAGCAATCGTTAACACCCCTTATTTTAATAATTTTGCTTCTCTGAAATATTGCAACAAATATCATTGCCCAGCAGTTCGTTGATGGAACCTTTCTTGTTGAAAATAGATCATATGTGAATATGTGATATTTTTAGTCACAGAGATAGCTTAGACTTGCCATTTGGACTACTTTCGTACATCCTTGATTTAGTACTGCTTCCAACTAGACATCATAAACCTCTGTGTCTACAGTGGTGCAGGTGCAAGAATATAAAATATGGAAGCAGGAATAGAATACAGTAGGGTTGTAACGGAACTCCGCCTCCGCCTCCGTTACTGCGAAACTTCCGCAAAGAATCGACCTCCGCCTCCACATCGGCCTCCGCAAAATTTATGCGGAGTTTTAACGGAGGTTTATTTACGATAACATACAATGCGCAAGGAGCAACGCTGGGCGACGCGGCCTCGGCTGCGTGTTTGCGAGTGAAATGGTCAAGATTTTGCTTGTTGCAAGTCGAATTGGCGATGACGAACCTTCTGTGGCCAAGATAGCTAGTACATGTACATTTATGGATGTTATGTACCCATTTGAAATAAATATTTTTGACTTTAATAAATCATGAATTTCTATTTTTTCCACAAATTTCACCTCCGCCTCCGCCTCCGGCGAACCTCTTCTCCCCATCCGCCTCCGCTAAGAAGGCCTCCGTTACAACCCTAGAATACAGTACTATATACTACTGTATATATGTTATTAAAAACAATTATTACCAAAGGGTGTTAATATTTCTGTTAATTACTATATAGCGGAGTCACCTTAGCCCAAAAAATGTTAAAACCTCGGAACCTACCGACTGTGTGTAAAATTTAAAATAAACTATTGAACTTGATAGTTTATATCCTCTATAAAAATGTTTACCCCTCAAAAATTGCCGCTTTTTCCCTGGGGGTGAATGCCACCCCTTCTCGGGGTGGAATTTTTTATCAAAAATAAGTACGGAAGTGGATAGATTGACTAATTCTAAGCAACTTTTGTTTTATAAAGTTTTTCCGAAAGGCATTACTTTTCGAGTTATTCGCAATTGAAAATGTCAATTTTTCAACAAAAAAAAACACGTTTTCAGACGGTTTTTCGCAAATAACTCGAAAAGTAAGCATTTTATCAAAAATATCATTCTTACCAAAAATGTAGCTTATAAAAAAAAACAAGAATGGTGAGCTTATGATGTCCATAAACCCAATACAAACGGAGTTATAGCCTGTTGAAGGTTGGTCCTTATTCGTCAGATGCAAACATTGAAAGTTTCAACGTAATATAACCAAAAAACGATACATTTTTTGAAAAAAACTTATTATACCTTTTTTGAAGCACTTGAAAAGACCTTTATTTTTGTTTTTTATAAAAGTCTCTAGCGCTAAAAATAAGCGAGTTATGGCTAAAATAAAGTTGATCTTTATTTTTTTGGATGAAAAAAATGTGAAAATCATCCCCTAATTACCACCCCAATTGAAAATAATCTTTGTCACCTTACAATTTACTTTTTTTATGTATTTGTAATATGCTTAGAAGTTTGACTGGTTTAAAGTGCATATTTTTAAAAATATTTGAGCCTAAAGTGAAAGAGAATTTTTTTTAATTTTGAAAAAAATAGCCTTTTCTTCAAAATAACTCAAAAACCCTTAATGATGCGTAAAATTTTGTAGAATACAAAATGGTAGGTTTTTTTTACCAAAAATTTTCATTTTGTTTTTGTTTATGTATCATTAAGGGTTTTTGAGATACTTTGAAGAAAAGGCTATTTATTTCAAAATTACAAAAATGTCTCTTTCACGTTAAGCTCAATTTTTTTTCAAAAATGTGTACTTTAAACCGGTAATACTTTCTAAGCATATTACAAATACAAAAATAAAGTGAATTGTAAAGTGACAAAGATTATTTTTAATTAGGGTGGTGATTAGGGGGCGATTTTCACATTTTTTCATAAAAAAAATAGCGATCAACTTTATTTTGGCCATAAGTCGCTTAATTTTAGTGCTAAAGACTTTTGTAAGAAACAAAAATAAAGGTTTTATTAAGTACTTCAAAAAAGGTATTATGAGCTTTTCTCAAAAAATGTATCGTTTTTTGGTTATATTACGTTAAAACTTTTAATATTGGCCTTTGACGAATAAGAACCAACCTTCAACAGGCTATAACTCGTTTGTATGGGTCCATGGAATCATAAGCCCACCATTCTTGTGTTTTTTATAAGCTACATTTATGGTAAGAATGATATTTTCGATAAAATGCTTACTTTCAGATTTGCGAAAAACCGTTGAAAACGTGTTTTTTTTAGTTGAAAAATTGACATATTCAATTGCGAATAACTGAAAAAGTATGCCTTTCGAAAAACTTTATAAAACAAAAGTTTCTTAGAATTAGTCAATCTATCCACTTCCGTACTTATTTTTGATAAAAAATTTCACCCCAGAAGAAGGATTCACTCCCAGGAAAAAGATGAGGGGTAAAATTTTATAGAGGATATTAAATGTTAAGTTTAATAGTTTATTATAAATTTTATACACAGTCGCTGGGTTCCGAGGTAATAATCTAAGGTGACTCCGCTAATAATAGATATAAAAAATATATCCAGTTTATAAAGGTTTCCACTAAAAATATTTTTTCAGTAATGTTTATTACAATTTACCGTACATAATTTAATAGGAAAAAAAATCAACATGGCCGTCCAGATTCCCTGATTTAAGTTCTATTAAGAACTTATAGGCATATCTGGACTACCACTTTGATAACATCAGTATTACATCTATAAATAATAAATGCGTAAAACTCTTAATTACAAAAAATGACTTTGTGGCTTAATTACTTATCTAATAATTTTTTATTATTTTTATCATAATACACCCAAAATAACAGTTTATTTTTAAATAAATTGTAAAAGTATACATTTTCAAATAGTTTTTAAAAATGAAACTCTTATTTCAGAAAATAACAAAATATTGCTTAATCTAACATAAAACAATAGCTACTTAACAAACAATGGTATTAATATGGATTATTAATGTCGATGCCGTTTAAGGATTAAGATTATCAACCGCCAATTAAATGTCCCGTTAGTTACAATATTTTTTCGGGATGTATTTCGTTTTAGCCAGCCAAATAACTTCATAAGAAGCCTTTTTATATAAAACTGAAACCCTTTGAAAATATATTTATTTTGGTTGGTATATTATTTCTATAATCAAAAGGATTCTAATCGGAATATTGTCCAAGGTAGGCTCTGCAGTTGGGACAGAAATGCTTCCTGCTTTGGCAGGAATCCATGCAATATGGGATACAGCAACATGGCCAGCATCTGAAAAATAATAAGGATTCGAATTTAGTATTTTTTAGCGCTCCGTACCTGAAAAATTTAATAAATCTTAGTTTCTTTATGTAAAATAAAATGCTATGCTTAAATTTGTAAGAAAAATATTTCGTGCCCACAATTTATAAAGTAACATCAGTAGCAAGAAGAATATACAGGGTGTCCCACTTTCGACATTATCAAAAAAGTAATATAGGCGTCGTGAGCTCTTTTGCTTAAGAGATACGAGGGAAAATCAAATTATTGTCAATTTCAGAATGGCTCTATATTTTTTATATATAAGAGATATGGAAAAATGTTTAAAACAAAATATTTTTTATGATAAATAATGATTATTGAATCATCTGCCGTTTTTAAATAAGTATACGGGGTCAGGTAAAAAAGTTATCGTGGCCTAATCTCCTTTTCTTTTAGTGGAACACCCTGTATAGTTAAATCTAAAAAGATAGCGTAACACACCATGGATAATATTGGTTTTCTATGTGCTTTATTTAAACTTTATTACTTTAAACCATAGCAGGCTATGAAACAATAGTTTAATATCCCAGAAACAAAACTATGTTGACATTGTAGCTGGAATGACATTACACAATATATTTTAACATACAATTAGTAGAGTAAATAATTGACCCAAAAAAGTAAATTAAAAAACTTTAGAAACTTTGAAACGAAATAAAATATTTAGATTAAGAAAAAAAATTACGGGAATGATCGCAAATGTTCAAAAGCCCCTTGTTTGTTTTCAATGCACTTTTGACATTTTTTTAGAACGGATTTTAGGGCATTTATAATGTGTAATGGTTTTATTTTCGCAAGGGCCTATTGAATTATTTGATTAAGTTGTTGTCGGGTTAAGATGATTTCTTTATAAATTTTATATGTATATATGGGGTATTCCATGCCAAATCGACCACTTGAGATTTGGCTGGAAGTTTTTCGTCCTTTTCTATCCTTTGAAAGGCGTTACTTAGAATTTTTTTAAATTTTTTACCCTATTCAAAAAAAAGTTATAATTTTTTTTTAAAATGGCCTTTTTTTCAAATAGCCATAACTTTTTCAAAAGATAACCTTCTGGGACTGCACCATATAGAAAATTTTTGTTTTTAAATGTACTTTAAAAAAAAATACAAAACAAAAATAAAAGTCATCTTATATGAAATTTTCAGTTTTTCGTGAAAAACCATCGATTTTTCGAAGTTCGCAATTTTTCATTTTTTTTTTCTCAAAAACTTTAATTAATACGACAATTATCCCCACCATTCCTGGAGTGAGCCGATTTTTTTTCTACTTTTTTTTATTTAATCGAAAAATAATGAAATTGAAAAAAATGTACCTAGGTGTCTTGAGAAATATACTTATGGATTAAAATAATTATAACACAGGTCCACGAAAAAAAGTGGTGTGTGCTGGGTGTCGAACTAGGATTTTCTAGCGTATTTTTTTCCTCTGAACACAAATCTAAAATCAAAATTGGGGGTCAAACAGCAACAAATTGAGAAAAATCCAAAAAACCGATACGGTACATTTACCGGAAACCTGCTACCACGGAATGTTTGACTACTACCATATAAACTATAAGAGATACAGAAAATTTCATAAAACAAAAAATAAAGGTTTTTAAATTGTCTACATAAAAAGTTATGTACACATTTTTGATAAGATAAATGATAAAGGAGATATGAACGAAAATCTAATTTTGACAAAAAATTTCGGTCTAAAATAGAAAAAAAAATATTTTATTTTCATTATTGTGATTTTTGTTTTTTTTTTATCACAAATCATTTATTTTATTTAATTAAAATTTGCAGACAAAATCCAAAAAAAAAAAAAATATTTTCAAATTTTTTCATGGAGTATACCTTGAAAAAATTCTAAGAATTCGGTTTTTTGATTATAACTCTAAGAATATTGCATTAAGACAAAAAGGTAATATAACTTAAAATGAAGGTATTATAAAAATACGTACTTTATGTCATAAAAAGTTTCGTGTATTGTTTATAGTTTTTAAGATATTGACGTTTTAAATAATAAAAAAAATGTTATTATCTGAAATTATGCCTTTTCTCAATTTTTTGCTGTTTGACTCCAATTTTGACTTAAGATTCGTGTTCAGCGGAAAAAAATACGCCAGAAAATCTTGGTTCGACACCCAGCCAACACCACTTCTTTTTTGTGGACATGTATAATTGTTCAAAAATACACATTGTACCCAGTATTATACATTTTTTATTAAGCCCATTCAACGATACTTCCTTTCTTGGTGTGGCGACTTATACGTTCGGAATATAAAGTTATAACTTATAACCCAGGAGTCTGAACAGTATAGGCTTTTAAACGAAATTGGTGTACACGAAATATGGGGCAGAACTTTTGTCGGCTTTTCAGGACGTACTCATTTAAAGTGTTGCGCGGGAAATATTATCTCTGTTTCTTGGACGTTAATGAATACAATTATTTATTAAATAGAATTATATGATTGATAAACTAATTGAAAATTTTATTATATAAGTGTACATATTTTTTAAATGAAAACAGAGTTCGTTCGAACATCTGGCTTTAGACAGTGCCCCTTACGCCAAAAGTTTGGTATAGATATGTGGATGACACTTTTGCAATATGGAGTCATGGACAAGATAAACTGCAAGAATTTCTGACACACATTAACAGCATCCATGAAAATATACAGTTTACGATGGAAATCGAGGACAACAACAAGCTAGCGTTCCTTGATGTATTATTAACGCGTAAAGGAAGATTATTAGGCCACACGGTATACAGAAAACCCACACACACACAGATCGCTATCTACATAGGGATTCCAACCACCAGCCATGTCAGAAATATGGAGTCATTAAAACTCTAACAGAAAGGGCAAGAAGAATTTGCGAACCCGAGGCGCTAAACACAGAACTTACACATATTCATAATGCTTTAAGGGCCAATGGTTATTCAGAGCGAGAAATCAAAAGATCAATGGAACCAACAAATACCAGACCCGTGGAGAACGAACAACTCCAGCCAGTGGCAAAAGCATTTCTACCCTTTATTCCGGGGGTTACGGTTAGGATTGGTCGATTACTACGAAAGAAAAATGTAAAAACAATATTCAAACCAAGGAGGAAAATCAAAGAATGCCTTCAATCGGCCAAAGACAAAAGAGATACACTTTCGTCCTCAGGAATTTATCGCATTCCGTGCACATGTGGAAGAGTGTACATAGGAACTACAAAACGCTTGATCAATACCAGGATTAAAGAGCATAAAGCCAACTGTCGTCTGGGGCAGACAGACAAATCCGCTGTAGCAGAACATACCCTTACAACGGACCATCGAATAAAGTTTGAGGAGACCCAAGTACTCGCGACCACATCGGCATACCACTCCAGACTCTACAGAGAAGCCCTAGAGATAGAAAAGGATAGCAACAACTTTAATAAAAAAGAGGAAGCAGTTAAGATCAACAAAACATGAATCCCCATAATTAAGGGTACTAGAATTGCACCCTTTACGAACAAAACCGAACCGAAGCCCCGCCCACTGCCTCCCCAACGTATAAATACGAGCTACGACTGCGCACAGCCCAGTAGTTCGCATACTGTCAACCAGGAAGCAACTTCTAAAGATGCCAACCGCTCGTGTTGGCGAAACGTCAAGTCAACTAGACAATCGACGCCGGCATAACAGCCCAAAAACCTTTAAAACAGAATATTTTACTTTAATAATACTAGACACTAACAAATTGAAAAATACACGAAATTATACGACTCAGTAAACAATCATTACCAAATATAATTATTTATAATGAAAAACTTACAATTATATTTTTCGTAATTACAATTACAAAATTACCGTGAAAAAATCTATACTTCGTGTTCGTGGTATAGAAATAAACCCAGATAATAGTACTTTTTTTGCCACTCGTGGCGTCAGACCTACCGTTAATATTATTATTATTATTACTCCGTAAATATGCATACTGACGTGGTTGATTAATCTAAAAAAATTATCTCATGAAATAAAAATAATTCTTAATTGTTTCCGGATTTTTAAGTAATTACTTTTAAAATAGGACGATGCTGTGCAATTTCTGGGTGCATGAGTGGTCGAACAGGGAGTGAAAAAAAACGTTATTCAAATAACCGAAAGCGAATAACCTCAAAAATATATAAATGTACATTTTTCACATAATTTTTAATTGTAACTAATGAAAATGTAATCGTAAGATATTTCATTTTAGTCCAGTAACTGAAGACCTGAAAGTACCCGATAGTCAAGCAGCTCTTAAGGCTCTTGAATCCAGCTGGTGCAATTCGAAAACCGTCTGGAATTGCAAGGATGCGCTGACCAAACTGGGTCAAAACAACAAAGTTACATTACTGTGGATACCTGGGCACACCGGCCTCCTTGCCAAAAGGGGGGCGGAGACAAAATTCACAGGGCCGGAACCGGGCATCGGTATATCTTATGGAATGACCAAGCAGTTCATATCAGCTTGGACACAAAGAGGAAATCTTCGGTACTGGCATGGACTTCCGGATCTCAGACACTCGAAGGCCTTTATAAGCCCACCGAACCAACAATGTACTGTCAAACTACTGGAGCAATCAAGAGTACACCTTAAAACTCTAGTGGGACTGTACACGGGACACTGCAGATTGAAATACCACATGCACAATATCAGCCCAGCGGAAGATGCCGAGTGCCGCATGTGCATGGAGGGGGATGAATCGGCAGAACACATACTGTGTTCGTGCCCAGCAATGGCACGACTAAGATTCGCAATTCTCGGCAATGACACCTTGTTGCCGGGGGAGGTGAAAGATCTCTGTCCCAACAGGATCATCAGATTTATTAGAAGTCTGGAACTGGTGAGAGAAATACGAAAGGGTGTGAGCCACAATAGAACGATCGGTCGCGGTGGAAGGGTTTTATACCCACTCACTTTAAACCTACCTACCCGAAGTTGTAAATAAATTTGTAAAAATTTCGTTTGTTGCGCATTTCTTAGGTCTTCGCGGATGCTTTCGAGCGAAAAAAAGTTTATCACGACTCTGACGTGGGAACCCGCTAAAAATGGCCCCCCAAAGACAAAAAATGAGTTTTCCGCGAATATCTGCCTTAAAAAATTTTTGTCCAGACAAAAAATGAAGATTACCTCGAAATCTACAAAAATGGTTCTCACCATTTTTTTTGCACACCAATATTTTTCGCAAAAACGGCCGTCGAAAAATCCATAACATTCCACACTGGATAGATATCCGGAAACGGCTAAAAAATGCATATGGGCAAAACAATTTTTTATCAAAACGCAAGAAAGATGGTAAAGGAAATTTTCTGGGATCATTGAACACTTGCTAAGGTCTTATTATAAAAAGAAATGGTAATAACAAACCATTTTTTCAAAAAATAACAATAAATTAATGAGATACTCTCAAAATATTGTGAAGAAACTTTGACCACTTTTTTTATATCCTAGAAAAATCAAAAGGGACCCAAACTCATATGCAATGATAGGTACGGGTTTTTCCATTCCGATGAACTTTGAATGATTAAAAAATGTACATTATTGCCCGAGTAATGGAACAATTCGTCCGCCCGCTTATAAGTGATTCCATGAAGATAGCGGCATTCTAGCGGTAGAGCGGCAGCTGAAATGAGGGGACTTTTGAGCCCCGTTATCTCGAAAACTATCGATTTTTTGAAAAAAATTATAAGGACTATTTTTGTAGATTACAAGGCGATCTTTATTTTTTGTTTAAACAAAAATTCTCAAATTTAAATATTATGGCAGATATTAGAGGGAAACCCATTTTTCGGGCCTTGAGGAGCCATTTTCATCCCTTTCAGACCTGTTAATGTTGATAAACTTTTTTTCGCTCGAAAGCATCCCCGAAGACCTAAGAATTGCGCCACAAGGAAGTACTGTAAAAACTGTATTTTCAGTTTTGTCCCTTCATTTACTGGAATATTTAAAAATAATTAAATTTAATAATAATTGTTTACTTAGTCGAATAATTTAGTTAATTTTCAAATTTATTGGTTAGTATCTAGTATTATTAAAACTTTGTTTTTATTTAAAAAAGGTATAATTATGTATTATACAGTTTTTATTTGTTTATTAATTATATAATTCTATTTAATAAATAACAGTATTTATTAACACTTTAAATGAGTACGTCCTGAAAAGTAGCGCCCTCTGCCGATCAAACTTCTGTCCGTGAAATTGTAGCCATTCTTTTAGTGATAGAAATTTTCCGGAAATATATATTTGGAATTATTTCGAAATATATCAGAAAACTTTGAAAATATATGGAAATATAAAAATAAAAACTTCAAAATTCAAAAACCATAAATGGTCAGATTTGGCCGGATATTTATGAGATCGTAGCTCGAGTGATTTTGAGAAACGAGTTAAATTTCTGAAATATTCAAAACCAGGCCAAAATAATTGGGTTAAAATCTAAAGTAAAAATGGTATTTGTTAAGACAATTGCGCGAATAAAACAAAATTAAAAGCAAAATAATAATTAATCAACAATACAAAATACAGTCGCTATTGAGGTAACAATGGACAATTGATAGAACTGTAAACTTACTGATTTTTAGCCAGTAACTTTTCCTCTTCTATCCGACAGCAAATTTCGATTTTTGACATTTCAAATGGGGTTACTTATACATAAGTGAAATTCTAATCAAAAAGTTAAAACGCAAAATACATTGGTTTAAATAAAAATTTAAGTATTAAAAACACAAAAAACAGTGAAATTTCTTAAAAAGTAATTACACACGACTACGAGACACAAGTTGTGCAACTTGATCAATAGGCATATCTCCATTGATATCATCCACATCTTGAATATTGGATTTAGCATCAACGCCGTCTTCATGGAAGTGCAAGTCAACTTCTTATAAAGCAAGCAAGAGCCAACAACCCACCGCTGTGTTCACACGTCGTCGTCGTGGTTGGGCCCAGTAGGATCTTTTGGAACATGCGCTAGAGTTGCTGGTTATCGGCAACTCTTTTAGCTAGCCTATGGAACGGGATCCGAAGCTAAGATGAACACAAACAAGGCTTAACTCAAGGTGTTAGCATACCGTGCTGATGAGTGAATGACATCCTGTGCCTTGAACAGGTGTCTCCAACGGTGCCTCTGACATACAGGGCGACCTCTGAGAGTATCTAGCCTTACTGCGGTAATGGGAGCTCTACCGTGGTGGACTATTACTTCCGTAGCTCCAAACAGAAAGCGGACAGAACCGCTTTCATAGGAAAAAAGTGACAAAGTTGCGCTAACCGAAACGGATAAATTCATTTCGAAAGGTGCCACTCAAGGTCACAAGCAGACAAGGGTGCGCCGACCGAAACGGGTGAATCCGTTTCGAAAGGTGCCCCTGAAGTCACCGGCGCCTGTTTCACGGGGAAGGGCTAATCCATCCCGAACAAACAGGTGCTTAGAAAGGGATCCCTGAATCCAAACAGAAGGCGGACAGAACCGTCTTTATAGGGATAAGGGTTCCCTGGTTTTAAACAGAAAGCGGATAGGACCGTTTTCATATGGTAAGGCCGGAGATGCGGCCTCAGAAGGAATATCTGGTTCCTGTAACAAGGACCTGGTAGCTCCCCACGTCACTAGACCGGGAGAGGAAGGCATGACGGATCTAATCGTCTGCTCGTCATACTCTCAAGGAGGCAGGGACACCAGAACACATCAGAACATATATTGTGCCCGTGTCAGGTAGCAACACGAGTAAGAGGAGATGTAAGAACTCTTTCCCAATCTGATATCGGATTCATTAGGAGTCTGATCCTATTGGGAGAAATATAAAAAGGTGTGAGCCACAATAGACCGAGCGGTCGCAGTGAAGGGCGTAAAAAGTCCACTCACTTCAAACCTTCAACCTTCAATAGCCAACAAGCAATAATCGGCGAATCCCCGAGATCGAAAAAATCCGGAAATTATTTTTTTATGGTAAAATTTGTACTGCACAAAAGTATAAGAAATATATAGAAATCTTTGTTTTAATGGTAACGCATTCTTTTTTTTTCGATATTTCCAAAATTTTCAATATTTCCGAGATACGTTTGGAAATTTCCAATATTTCCATTTACAACACTAATCACTACTTATAAAGTAGTAAAAATACTTACCCAAAAACACACAGCAACAATGCAAACAAATGCGTTTTTGTGTTCGCTTCAGTTTCGATCGTGGTAGTTATGTTTGCGTGACAATGGGGACAGGAAGTAATCATCGGTTCAGGGCCCAGCATTACTGGCGCCGTTGAAGCTGTGACAATCACTAAAAAAATTTAAATTAAAATTAAAAGTTGCTTGTTTAAGATACCCACACACATTCCGGAAATTCTCAGAGGAAAAACTGCGCAGGCCTGTCTATATACTCCGGAGTGTGTGTATGTGTGTGTTAATTTTAAAATAAAATAACTGCAAAATGTATCGTTTTTTTTTGTTTGAATATAATAAAATCAAGAGAAAAAATCAGTTTTTATACCAAGCACCTTATAGAATGCTTATTGGACAATATAAGTCTAATTTTTTAGTATATGAGTATACGATATAAATACATATAAAGGTTTTTACCTGTGTGTTGGGGGGGTGGTGGACCAGCATGCTGAGTTGGTGGAGGTGGGTACTGTCCAGGTGGGTACATTCCACCCTGTGGTGCAAAGCCTGGTTGTGGAGCACCATCGTACGGTGGGGGTGCTTGTTTTGACATGATTCTGAAAAAAAAACAGAGATAATAAAATACATATTTTTTTTAATAAAATAAATTTTAAAGCTACGCAGGTGCAGTTTGACCGCCCCTTTGAGACATATTTGCACGGACGCAGCTATAGCAGTGACAAAGGGGGGGTTCCCAAAGTAAAAAAACATAATTAAATCTATCATTTACAAATTAAACATTGCCTGCAACTATAACACGCAAGTATAGTCGCGGGTAATCTATTATAATTATATAACTTAGGTTACTCTAAGTAGGTGCCTTTAAATAAAAAGATATGTAATGTATGTATTGCAATATTCATTGAAAAGTAACAAAGTTGAAAGTTTAAAGTAATAAATTTAGGCTTTTACGTTTTATTGCTAACTGATTAATAATTTCTTCGAAATCAAGTTGCACCGCCAGATCTCGGTGTACGCTCATTAAAGCCAGACCAGTAAGTCATCATCGCCCATTTTATTTCTTAGGTAAGTTTTAAACTTCTTTAAGATAGAGAAAGATCTTTCAGGGGTTGCAGTGGACACTGGGAGTGTGGCTAAAATAATGAGAAGCTTTTTTATTTAGGGGAAAAACTGATCATCGCAGTTATCGATAGATCGATTTGAATTCCTCTTCGATCGTCGATTCATGTGGTTTAAAACGAGCGTCGAGTTCTGTAATAACATGATCAATAAAAGGGTAAAACACATTTCGTCGGTAGTATATTTCGGTAGTCTCTGCTGCAATATTATTGCGCAGGGTCTGCCTTCCAGTTATTCTTGGCACAACTATATCGCTTGAACTCATATGCTGTGCTTGCTCAAAAAGGATTGCGAACTGACTTTTGTTCCGAACATTTAGTAAAGTCGTTTTTACAGTATTTGTATATTCGCAAACGTTTGTCAAATCCACATTGACTTTCTGCGTTGCTTTGTTAAGGTTTGCTGTATACGAAAAAACTTTTCTTAGTATAACTAAAGAAACAATAAACTGGCTGTTATCCATAGCGGTTTGAAGATGGTATTTTATTGTTTTCTACATTCATGCACTCTGTAACATCAAGCGTTTTTCCTTCCATGATCCTTGCAAAATTTGCTGCCTGCTCAACAGCAAATTTATGATACTGCATGGTGATGAAAGCTCTCCAAATCTTTCTTCCAATTAGTAAATAGCATACTCACAAAGGCTCCAAGTTCTTGATGACCAGTGCCCATTCCGCCGCTCCCCGCACTGCGGCGGACTAAGCAACTATCGTTTTCTACAATCGGCGCGGTGCATATAATTTTTTTCTGTTGGACAAGTAAGATGGATTTGAATTGGGGGGTCCGGACCCCCAAAACCCCTCCCTTATATACGTCCGTGCATATTTGACACATCTTTAACATTGGATTTGGTATTAGGCCATCTTGACAGTTTTTCACCATAGCGTTCTACATTTAAGCGATTTCCTGCTAAAATCTTTTGCTGTGTTTATCAGAAGTTGCATGTAAATTGTCAGTCAAGAATTCCAAATAGGAATGAAGGTGAAGCTTAAGGCTAGTCTTCCACTGGGACCGGAAAGCTGCGAACTGCAAAAATGCGAATTTAGGCAAATTACATTTGCACGAAAACATGCGAACGACTATCGTGCATTGTCACAGCACTTTTTCGAAACTCAATTCACGCAGGGTTGAGATGATTAAGATCAATTAATTAAAATCACGATTAAAATTATGATTTTAATTAGTGCGATTTAAAAAAAAAACATGATTAATTAAAAAGAGAGTATTAAAATTTTTTAAAAAATACGCTTAAAATGTATTTGTTTATACAAAAAATAAAATTCAGACACATTATTATGTGGTGATAATTTATTATTTTATTATAATAATCGAAAAGAACAGCTGCATCTTTTGTTGCATTGCATACATTGCTATAGAAATTGGTTTAAGCAACTGTAGAACTGTGACTGACAATCACCATGAAGAGTTTCAAGACCACTGCTAATATCACTAGTTTCACTTTTGCAGGTTTCCTAATGACTTTTTAGTCTGTCCACTACAGCTTGCAATTCTTTGCCACACTTTTTACATACTGCTCTACAACCTAGTTTGCCCACCACTTTCTTTTTTATAAAATGCGGCCAAATACTAAATTTCTTTCTGCCCCGGCTTGTCATGAGTCTAAATGTTTTGATAGATTAACCCCTAAAGCAAAAATATTACTGATAACTGATAACTAAAATAACTGCGCATCGTTTATATAACCGGTTATTACAAGTTTCGACAAAGCAGCAAACTTGCAATACTGCGCGGACGAAATTTTCACGTTAATACAAGTCTCGACAAAGACGCAAACTTGCAAAAACTACGCGGTCGAAATTTGCGTGTTAAAACTTCTTCAGTTTGGCTTCGTATATGTCTTATTCTCGCCAAAAATTGTTGACTTAACAAAACAAAATATAAGCAGTTAAAAATATTTAAAAATAATAAATTTTGGGGTTTTTTTTTAAAACTTTTTTAAAACCCCTAAAACCCTTGGGGTTTTTCCCCCTGGATTTTGGGCCTTAAAAAAGGCGTTGGAACTTTTTAAACGCCGGAAAAACCTTAAAAACCTGGTACTTTTTTTTTTTCCTTTTTTTGGTTTTAGAGAAAAAATTTTTGTAAAAACAAATTTGCCATTTTTTTTTCCAAAAAAATTTTTTTTTTTCAAAATTTTACCCAATTTTGTCATTTTTCCTTTTGTTTAAATTTCTTTTTTTTTTAAAGGGCCCCTTTTTAAAAATTATTTCCCTTTTAAAAGTTTTTTGGGTTCACAATATCTGCATGACTGGATAACCTAAGTTTCTTTTGGTATAAATTCTCATTAAATGTATTTTTATTGCATCCCGGTTCTTCCAAATTGTAGAAACAGTTGAATGCGTTAAGCCTAACTCCTTTGCAATAGCAATATTGGGTTCACATTCCTTAAGTCTGCAAATTATTAGGCCTTTTTCCTCAATGGACAAACCTTTTTTTTTTTTGAATTCATTTTAATACTACGTAATACGCTACTACCATACGTATGCACTAAATCCCGGCACTAATTAAAAAGTAAACAAAGAAAAGCATTTATGAGATCAACAAACAGGTATTTTCCTGGCCTTCGGTTCCGGTAATTCCCCCAAGAATAAGTTGTAGTTATTGGTTACAAATGATTGCTGTGTGAATCACACGCGTTCGGTCGTTATATCCGGCCTTCCACAATGAAAAATCTTTTGCATAAGGACGCTAAAAGCGACTTGGTCGCTATAACCGGCGTCGTTATAGGCAAACTTTTTTAGTCTTGCGTTACATATAAATCCAACCAAACTTCCCAGTTTCCGTCGTAATAAGCGACTTGTTTTTATAAGCGACGTCGTTATTCGCGACTTTTACTGTATTATTTTTTATGGAAGGCAGCAGCACAAAAAAATACATTGTTTTGATATTAATATATTAATAAAATTAGAGAATTTAAAAATGATTTAAAATCTAATGAGATAAGTTTGCTAATATCAGTTAATGGCGACATGACCTTAACTTTGAGCTTAGTGGCGAAACTTAAAATATGATGACTTCCAATTTCTTAATAACATTGTATAGAAAAATCCAGGTCCGTATTTAAAATAATCAAATTAAGGATGAATGGTCGCCCTAAAGATAAACTTCGAATCTTAAAATCAAAAACGCCCTTTTGTCAAAACGAAAAAATGGCGTTACAATGTGACCTTTATTTTAAAATATCTTTTTAAATAAACTAGGTTTTAATAATTATCGAAATACTTTAAAACATTTTTTGCGGTAGGGGTAATTCCAATTTTATTTTCAGGAATTTATACTGGATCTTGAACAGTTTACGAAAGTAACCTAGCATACATAAAACTTTAAACAAATGAGCAGACATGAAACCCTTTTAAAAAATATATTATTGTTATAGAAAAATACAAAAACCTAAAAGATAAAGTCAAGTAGGAGTTACGTAACAATCATTATCACAGAGTAGATGTCGCAGATGTTCTTAGGGCTTGGATCCTGATGCGAAAATGAACTTTTACATTTATTTGAGAAAGGTCATTTGTTGGTTCTGCTTATCACACTTTTTATACAACAAAAATTAAATTATATGGAAACAAATATAATGAGAAAATTTTTGATCGCTTCTATTTTCCTTACAAAATCAGGATGTCGCAAACTTGGGTGGCAAAACGTTTAAGCAGAGTATAAGAACGAACTGGTTTTAACATGTTAAAAAAAATCGAAGAAATCTTATTATCGCAAAATGAACCTTATTTAAAAATAGTGGAGGGGGAACTAAATACAGCAGCCATAGTATCTCACCATTAATTCAGGAGAGCTCAAAAGCTTCCACAAGCATCGGAAATACGGTCAGATGGTTACAGAAATTGTGACTTTACAAGACCAAAATATATTTTTCGTAACCCAATCAGAAATTGGTGGTGTTCCAATTCAAGTTCAGAAGCCGAGCAGCAGCCAAAACGGGTTTTTGATGCTGCAGCAGAAGCTCTTCTTGATTCCATTAATGCAATACAGCCTGTAGGTAATGGTAATAATGATGAAGATCTTAATGAGAAAAGGTTGCCAGCGTTCTCCTAATCCCTATATTACTATTGTGCGTCATGTTCTTAAAGTGATGCTGGCGTTGGTTAAATACAGTGAACAAAAAGCTAATAAGCAAACCTACTATCAGCTTTTTTTGAAAACTTGTGTGTACTTGCGTATACTAAATCAGAAAGTGAATTAGAAGAAGTAAAAATACTTTTACTTAAGCTGAAACACATGAAATTTCGGGCCTATATTGGAAAAATTGTTTTATTCATGGCAAGACTGGTCAATATGTTACCGGACAAAATCTTTCTGCAAGAGGATCAGATACCAATAACTACACTGAAGTGATGTTAGACTTTTAAAGGATATACCACTCGAAAGAACAAAGGCTTTTAACATGCCTCAGCTAGTCGATTTTATTTTGTACTAGCTTCGGAAAGTTAGTACACTCAAAAAAATACTTGATATTATTTTAAAGAGAGTTTGTACAGATGTCCAAGAAAGGTATATAAAATCTATGAGACAATAGTTAAAGCAAATATAAAGGATTTGGGTGATCAACAATATCTGTAGAAAGTTTTTTCAGATCCCGAGATAATCACTTGCCGATTGATTTATGCAAGTGTACTTGTGCAGTCCATGACAAACATTGCAAAAGAACATTTCCTCCATGCGCTTTTCAAGGGTTTAAAATACGCAACATCTAATGTGGCTGGCAGATGTGGGTACTATTCGGTGATAAAAGAATAAATCTAATATAATATTTTCTGCATAGATCGATGACCGACTGTGAAATATGATTAGATTATCGCCGACTAGCACCTTTGGCGACTCAATGGACATTTTTTAAAATATGGTAATGCTTATGTCTTAAGCCAATCCTCGAAAAGACTCATTAAACCAAGAGCTTTTCGATCTATTATATCTAGCTCCAACAGCCATTCTCATTCACGTTTTATACATATTTTTAGCCTTATAAATCATATAAGGCCGCAAAGCGACTACGATCCCAAAACATTGCTGGAATGTTTGCGGATCGAATGAATACATTGTAAGTATCAGGCAGTTATTTCAAAATTTTAACGATTAATACAATATCATAACAAAATAACTTTCTTTCATTTAGCAACGAAAAACATGGCAAATCCAATATGTTTTTGTCAGTTTTACGCGACGAAAACAATTTAAATCTTTAGAAATGGTCCAGGAGATATCAGCGAAAATCAACTAGTAATAACGATGGTGATGATATTCCTAAAATCGTTAATGAGGATACCACTGAGTCGTCGACGCACTAGAAAAATTAAAGAACTAAAGTAAGATGAGATGAGAAACACACAGATTATGTTTTCAAAAATTCAACTGATGACCTCTATTAATTTTATTCCAGCAGTAACGATGATAATTGATAACTACAAGTATGGAAAATCCATTCCTGCTTGCTGAGTGGACTTCACACTTCTTTTAAATATAAAAGACAATTATCATTGAAAAAAGTAATTACCAGAAGGGGTTTCTAAGATTATTGTTCAGCCGACATCCATAAGTCGACGAAAAGGTCGCATTACAGGCAAAAGAAGACTATTGGGAGGACCCTGGCAGGTGAAAGGTTAAGATAAATAAAATCACATTCTTTAAATACCTGTGTATTAAAGGGCCAGTCAATAGAGATGCAAAAACACAAAAGTAATTTAAGAAGAAACTAATTAAAAGTTCTACTTTATTTTAATGTACTACTAATATAGAGGCATTTGTATTACATTGTGTTTTATTGCTTTATTTAAGATTATATTAAAAATACGATAAGTCAGGCTGAATATCGGTTACAAAACCCCTTTTTAACAGGTTACCAAACATATATTATGAAAACGACAAATAAGCCTGAATCGTCGGTTACTTAATATCACATTAATCGGGTCGCCTCGAAAATTTGGGAAATAAATTGTTTTTTTACTAAATTTTATGGGTCCGGGGACGTCCGGTGCATTTTTAATATAGGTTGGGAAACAACAAAAAGTGGTCAGTTTATTTTCAGCATTGCTTGTATATTGATTTTTTTGAACTTTTAAAAATTATGCGAATTCTTTTTTGCCGTTACTACCCACAACTCACATGTGGGGCGAATATTTTCGTTAATTGCAGCTCAGCGGACAAAAGATCAAAATAGGCTAACACTAGCATCTATAAAAGGCATAGTAATGACCATATTTTTTCAATATGACCTCTTCTAAGTTTTAAGACTTTTTTATTATCAATAAATAGTCGAACTTAAATGAGTTGGAACCCGATAAATATAAATATAGAAATATATATATATATATATATATATATATATATATATATATATATATATATATATATATATATATATATATATATATATTAATTTTTGGATTTTTCCCTTTCTATACATGCTATTTGTTTTTACCTGAAAACCTTATGTTTCATGCCATCTTATATATAATTTGCCAATGTGGATATATTTATATGTAGGTAGTATATATATATTTTTTTTTGTCTGTCCACGTGATTCTGAAGTTATGGCTTGAGCTAAAAAACATGAAATTTGGCACAGTGGTAGTTTTTAGAGTGGCTAGAACATAACGAGGCCGTTTTTTGAAATTCGCCCCCGACAAAAATAGGAGCAAAAAGTGTTTTTTACCGTTAGCGAGAAAGGCGTCTTAGGGGAAATACCTTTAAAATTGCCTCTCGCCTGGCGGAGACAGGCTTTTCATCTAGTACCTAATATTTATATTTTATGTTACCATATAAGGCTAATAATACGTCTTTAATTTATTTTTAATCAGCATAAAGAATGTATAAAATTCTTTTTTAAGATTTTTATTTTAAAGGGGTTTTATTGTTATAAATAATATAACAAAAAATTTTTTTTTAAATTTCGGATTTTCCGGATTTTTAGACCTATGTCCTGGGAAATTTTAAAGAGCTGATATGGAAACCCTACTTTGGACCAGAACCTGCCCTTGAGTGACCAAAACCACAGCACAAGAGGAACCCAGGAAATGGATCCAAAATAAACACGAGAAATACTGGGAGCATCAGTAGAAAAAAGACATGGAAAGGCTTCATAAGAGGCCCATCCAAAAGAACAAAGGAAGAACTACTCAAAAAAGTAGAAAAAGATTTCGCATAACAGTGGGGCTACCAAAGGCACATAGCCTAAGAGGGCACCCACACAAGATAGGCCCATGTAATGAGGACCCCAAATTGCAGAATGTGCGAGGAGGGGGAAGAAAAAACCTACTATATCCTGTGCGAATGTGCAGCGTTAAATCACAAAAGACAGGGATTATTTGGGCAACCGAAAATGAGTCTACAGGAAAAGATCAACCAACAGTTCCGGGGTTATAGACTTGTAGAAGGAAACAAGACTAATAGAAGAATTGGTATAAAAGATAATAGAAAAAAAGGGACAAAAAGCCAAAAGGCTGCACCTTCGGTAGTAAATCAACGGTTTTCCCCGAAGGAAGACGAAAAAAAAGAAGAAGTACAGGTTATTCAGCGAAGACTGAACGGTATATTTGTGGTTAGTTCCCTCGTATTTAAAAAGACAGGAAATAGCTATCTTGCGTATTTTTCCTTTTAGTCGCTTAAAGAAAATTAATGAAATTGAAAAAAAAAAAGATACGAAATAAAATTAACTTTTCCCCCCTTTTTTTTAAACTTATTTATTGGGTGATTTTCGAAAGAGTCTAGCGTATTCCGATTTTTACTTCAAAAATTTTGAAACCATAAATTACAAGATACCTAGAACAAGTGTAAAAGATCAGTCCCAGTTTCCAACTTCCAGTAATTTAACTATCTCCGGGCCACAAAATCAACGATTTATTCTTGTTTGGGGTATTTTTCGTTTCAAAAAACCCTGAAATTTTCCAGATCTTATTTTAAACAAAAAAATTAATTATGCAGTGTTCGACATCTCTTTTCCCGTAAAACAAAAACCCAAGGTAGGTTCCTGTCTCGGGATGGTTATGAAATATGGAAAATTTAAAATTTAAAAAAAATAATTTTATAACAAATTATCAAACTATTAATTGTTACATATAAGATGCAAAATATAAAATATTTATAAGGATAATAATGATATTAAAAAAATTTCAATAATAATATATTTTTTAACTTCACTAAACGGAAAGTTACTGTTTACTTAGTGATTTATAAACACCCAAAATATAATTCGAAAAAAAAAAGCTGCTTTAACTAACCAGAACTAACCATGATCGACCAGAACAAAGGGGGTTTTAAATTTGTCTAAATTATCCTTACTTTTTTTATTAAGCCAAGGCAAATTGCGGCCTAACAAAGTTTACTATAACACTAAAATCTTGACTTCCATTATCTTTATTTGTTAATTAATATGTTTTAGTCAAAGGTCGATATGCAGTCTCTTTGTGGAATGACTGGTTTATCCTAGGTTTGCCCAAAGGGCCCTTTTGGGCTAACTCCAAAATAAATCTAATTTCGGCCTAACCTAGAAGTTCCCAACTTTTCAGTCAAATTTTGTTAAATAATTGTTTCGGCTATTTTGATTCTAGAAGCGACTGGCAGACTCGGTCAAACGTCGACTGTACTTTGTAACACATTTAAATAAGTTTAAACTGCGGTTAGTGTGGTTAGTTGGTTGGTTGTTTAATGTAGGGGTTTTTGACGTATTGTGCAATTCTAAATGTCATAATGCCTCACCATGTCCGAATATAGACTAATTTTTTAATTTTAACTATGACAATAAACATTAAATAAAAAAAATCGTTTTATTACATTTTAATTTTAAACAAATGAGACTTTTTTTGACGTTTTCCTGACCAAATTAGTTTCTCCTAGGTTTGACAAAAAATTTTTAGTCAGAGGCCGAAAACTTCATTTGTTTGGGCTTTGACCGTTGATTGAGTAGTGTTTTGGGAAGATACATAAGCTTATGGGAAGTAAAGAACGACAAATGTTTTAGCGCTTGGAGCGCTAGCATCGGCCATCTGTTTAGAAAAATAAACTAAATAATGATTTATTGATTTATTTAATGAAATATAAAAAAGATTTCGTAAAATTTTTATAAACCAACGCGTATCCCTTTGTAAACGTAACCTACCAACGAAAAGCCGACGTTGTCAGATGTTGTGAAACTGAACCTTTATTCCCCATGAAATTCTTTTACTGGCAAAAGACTATGGAAATAAAGATTCCATTGATTATCTAAAAAGATCAAGTGAAATTATGAACAATGTCGCAATGTTTATGCTTAAACATTTTAATGTAATTTTTGATAAAAAATATTTGAATTGATAAAAAGTACAATTGGGGAACAATTATTATTGAATATAGAAGGCGTTTAGGTAATTGGTAAATTCATGCAAGAATCACAAATTGTATATTCTTGATATTTTTATTAAAATAAAATTGTTTTGCATTACAATGGGAAATTAAAAGTTTACCAGAAACAAAAAAATTAGGCAGTAAAACCTACGAAAAGCCCTTTGAAAAATTAATATTTTAACTTTAAATTACCACACATGCACGCGATTACTTTTGAGATACAGTGTTTTGAGCTTTAAAAATACCCATGCTTTTTTTTTAACTTAAAAGAAATCCCGTTTCGGATTTTGTTAACACATTCCTTTATAAGATTTTGTTTTTTATTAGATTTAAAATTACACGTTTTTTTTTTTTTTAGACGCTCAAAGACGAAACGTCAGATTTTAAATTTGATAATACTAACTTGAAAGGGGGAAAAGTAATAAAAGGTCATTTAATTTTAAGTATGTCTTGAAATAAGCACAGGAAAAAATAAAACGATTTTATAAAAAAGTCTGTTTCGTCCGGTTAATTCTCGAAGTGTACGGATTTTTTCAAATTTCAGAGAGGCATTTTATTGGTCATAAATTTGCGCAACTTTGCCCCCATTTACTTAACTGACCCGTATCTCTTGTGGTTACCAAGATCCCCATACTTCGACAAGAATTTGTATCATCCTGCAATCCTGTATAAAACAAAAGACTTTAAAAAACCTATGTAAATTTTAAAGTTATTAAATTTAATTTTAATAAGCAAATAATATTTAGACTTATGACCATTTTTTTTGTAAGATGAACAGAAAATTTTAAATTTTCCAGATTCCTAAACAAATAGGACCATTAAATAAATTGAAATATCATGTATTTTTATTTAAATACTTATTTCTTCAATACTCTAAAAATTATATTTTTTAAATTTAGTTTTGTCATGTTATATTTATTCGAGGTTTTATTATTAGGTATTTTTATTACATATTTATATGTTTTGTATAGAGTTGTATAGAGAAACTATTTTTAATAAAAATAAAGTTTTCGTTATTTATAAATTTTAATTATTTTAATAAATATGTTTTCTTAAACAAATTTTGATTTATAGAAAGAAAAAAGGAAATGATGTTGGCGTTAGCATCCTATGAACTTTAATTTTTGGGCTGTTAGTTAGTGGAAAAGAACTAGTTTCTTTAACCTTTTTTTTTTGCGACTATTGGGCTAAAAATTGTAGCCTCAATAAAGGGCTTAATAAATACGTTCCAAAATAAAAAGATTCACAAGGAAACTAGTAATTAGTCCTTCATTCTTTATTCCCACTAAACCAACAGCCGAAAGAATTACTTTGAGACACTGTGCTGTACTGTTTAGGTAAGTTAAATCTTTATCTTAATATTTTTTCTCAAAAATATAGGCACATACCTATTAAAATCAAAAGTTAAAGGAGTGGACTTTAGGCGGGTAACCTGTACCTAGAGCTGAACCAATCAACGGTAAGCAAAATTTAAAAAAAATAGCTTTTAAATTTATCAGTCTTTATTTTGTTCTCAAACTGAAAATAATTAAATAAAAATGTATTACACACAATAATTATACATGGTTAACTTCCCGTAAGGTGGAAATTTCTTTAGATCTGGCAACGCAAAAAAACGGTAGCGACAAAACCCGATTCTATTTTATGTCTTTAAAAAAAATTTTTAAAACCCAGGCCACCACTTTTCCGCCGTTGTTACACAAACGCCGTAAATTTTATTGGGGCAGCACCAATCGATCACTTTTTTTTCTGAATCACTCGGGATCAGTGTCACTCAAAAGGACGAAAGATGCTATTTGCATTGGTTTACGAAAGATAGAAATAATTTTTGTTGCGAGCCACGTTTGTTTTCATAGACATTAGGCATCTTCCCAAACACTACTCAATCAACGTTTTGACTAAGACTTCAAGTCAGACGTGAGGATTAACTAGTCAAACTTAGGAACGCCGGAGTTCGAGGATTTTTTTATAACAGAACAGCTTTCGGTTAGATGTACTTCCAATCGTTTCGGAAAACCCGTTCAGTTATCACATGAAACTTGGAGATACATCACTAACCGAAATATTGTGTATCAATTAACAATTAACTTCTGCTAGACTAGAACAACATAAACTTTCCATACGAAACAATTAAAAATAAACCAATAAGTATTTCAGAACTCATCTTTTAATGTATACCTTAAGTAAAATTTTAACTTTGGGTTTTTTCGATTAATATTGACAAAACTTGAAAACACACTTTAAGTTAAGTCAAAACAGCAATCGGGTTTTTTTGGTTATATCTATATTTAAAAACTTTTTGGTAAAATGTTTATTTTAAAAACCCAAATCTGGCAATTTTTTAAAGTATAATAATAATTATTATCAAGTTGACCCTTTAATTTTTACCAAACATTCCTTTAACTTTCGGATAAAATTCCCATTATTTTTATAGTTTGTTGGTTGTAGATAAATAAAAGCCCTAAAACCAGCCATTGAAGTGTCAATAGACAAATTAGCAAAAAATTGCTAAGTCAAAAAAGAACTTGGTCTAATTTTAGATTTTAGTACTTTAAAAGACCGCGATTTTTGGGTAGAAACATGGACCTTATGTTATATATGTGTTTTTGGTATGATCTCTTCTTTTTTTTCTAAGTTCAATAAATTAAATAAAATATTGCCTGCATTCTAGCAATGGGCTATTTGACTGATTTTGCAAAATCGTTTTAAATTATTCCTTGGTACCTAACAAACACAATACATTTTTTATTTCGGGAAATCTGGTTTTATTTTCACTAAAACTCAATGTTAAAGTTTAAATTATAAAATTCGCGCTAAAAACGCTGTCGCTATAATGGCGTCAACATATGTTTAGCGTGACGTCATATGCAAGTGTGTGTAGTGCCACAATTTACCAATACTTCTCTGAATACACCACAAAATCGTTTTTTATCTGTCCCAACAAATCCTAAAAGGCGAAAAAAGTGGTTACAATTAGCTCTAAGAGATCCAAATAGCTTGGTATCGCATTCAAATGTTTTTATGTGTAAAAATCACTTTAATGTAACTATGCAAATATCCGGCTTTAAATACCTACTGATTTATATACAACAAAATATCACCTTTAGATAACTTATATACACTTTAAGGTATAACCTAACTTTTGAATTAGAATGATTTTGTTTGTTCTAGTAGTTAAATACCTAGCAAGTTAGTACTTTCTTTTTTATACTTAACGGTATTTTTATTAAATTTCAGATGGAAACTGATATTATAAATTACACGAAATACAAAATGGGCACTTTTTCAATTCGTCTCCCATAGAAGATGGTACTCCTTATATTTCTACATTCCATAAACACCTACAATAAGATTTTGAGAAATACTGAATGATGAACAAATAAATAATTTTTTAGAGGTACTTACGCAGCTCTTTTTTCTTTTGAGTTCTGCGTTAGTAGTCAGCATTATTTTTAAAGAAACGCACAATCATAAATGCGTCTATCTCAGGTAGGTTTCCCGTTATCGGCTTGCACAAATGTATGTCCATTTTGAGGTACGAAACAGATAATTCTGTTACTTAAAATATGTTTTTTTTTTATATAAAATGTCAAGAAACAGTTATTTAGATAGTTAAAGATCGAAAAAATAACTGAAAACACACAACACAAAGCTTGTGACATTTATTTACTTGCAAGTGACGTCACCCAAAATTGTAACCAATCACAGAGCGTTTCAGTCGCTGAGTTGATTTCAAAAAAATTTGAATTTTAATACGTATATTTTGGGAATAAATATGCATATTTTACTTTATATTATAGAGAAATATGCTTTATACTATTATCTGATAGGATGACCACAATTTAAAGCTTATTTTAATGGTGGCAAATAGCCTATTATGACCTCCGAAACTTAAGTTTAATCAGATTGCAAATTTCTAAAATATCCCCTAAATATACGAAATTATTACCTCTTGTTTCGGAGCGTTCCGAGTAAAAATGGGCAGTTTTCAAAATTTTTTTCCTTCACATGTGTTCTAACACCTACCTATATTCTAAATCTCAAGTTCTTACTCCCGCAAAAAGTGTTCTGTTGCAGAAACACATCTTGCAACCGGGAAGCTATTTTTTATAGCTACGAGTACATTAACTTTCCTTCTAAATCTTTATAAAATAATAACAATCTAAATTTAAACAGTAAATTTTTCAATATCGTGACAACACCGCCTTAATAAATTCAAATCTTTTTTAATTTTTTTTAACGATATGAAAATAACAAAATTTAAAAAAGTGGGTCCGTCGCAGGCAACGCTAACATATCGACATGTTTTAGTAAACCTTATTAGAAGGAAGCGACGCATCCAATGAGTGCTCGGGCCCTTCGCTCGGCTCAAAAGGATCAGGCCGGGCCTTCGCGAAATAGGGTCGGAGCGTCGTGAGAGTACGTCACGTGCGCGTCAAGGAAATTGGATCAATGAAATGGATCGTCCCAAGCCTGGGAGGTTGGCAAGGCGCAAATCTATAGCATTTTTGGGGCCAATCAAGGAAATGGCTTTATTTAATATTTGAGGGAAAAATGTCAGTTTTCCATGGAGTTTAATACTACTTTCCGTGTTAGTACAAGAAAATTTGGGTCACATCTTTTCTGTAACTAATTCAAATTATAAGGTTTAGTGCAAGGGAGTATATTTTTAGCTGAGAAGAACTTTTAATAGCCCTCTATGTCGAATTCGAATAAATATTCTACTAATAAAGTTCCAAAGAACGTTAGGCTGTGATTAAAAAATAAGGTTACTTTACTTGGAGCAGGATAGGCTTTATCTGTAGTGGGAAGAATAATAAAAGTGATCAGTGAATGGATTGTTTGAGATTAGTTGAGAGTTAAAGTAATATCTGAACTTATCGTTAAGATAGTTCGTCAATTAATTAACTACTGGGTGTCCCAAAACTGTAATAATTTCTAAATCTTTGATTTTTAAACATTCTTTTTTAGTAATGTAAAACAATCTCAAACGTATCGTAACGTCAATAGATCTACGCCTTTGCATAGCCTCCGGGAGGCGATTCGAGTTTCCAGTGAAATTTAAACACTTATTTGTTGAATTGTTTGAATTTTTTTGAAAACTTTGTAACCTTTTCTTACATTTTGTGTAAATTTAAACTTTAGATAAATTAGTTAACAGCTTGATACAGTTGTTACTAGACAATAGGTTATGTTCAATTTTCACTCCTCTTGACAAATTAATTTAGGCTATCAGTGCCTAGGTAAAAAATGATTTCGAACCTTTCTTCCTTCTTTGACATTTAGTAAAAAGTAAAGTAAATTCAAGAAAAATTTTCAAAAAAATTTTATTTTGGAATCCCTATTGGCGTATCTCAAGGATTTTGTAGTGTAGTAAGTTGTATATATTATTGTAAAAAAAACTTGTTTTTTTTTATAATAGCTTTTTTAGCAACAAAATTATTCTACAAAGGGGGTCCAAACCTTAAATTTGCACCTATTGGATATCAGTCGACATTTAGTCGATAGCAGTGTTTGTCGGCAACTACTTATGGTGCATAGGCGTACTGATTTACGTTTCTTCACTATGTCCTATAATTTTGATGAGTCAGTCAATCAATTAGTCAGTAGTAAAATGGGAGATTTTAAAAATCGAATGTCTCAGAAACCACTTGATGTAACTTTCTTATATTTTTTTTACTTGTAATTAAAATATCTACTTATGTGAATTTAGTACCAAATATAATACCTTTTGTGGAATGATAACGAAGTTATATAGGACAAATACGCTAAAACATTTCGTGTAATATATACACTTGATGTCAAGCCAGGACTTAATCTGGAGCAATGCCGTACGCCTAGATTTGAAATTGCTTTGTTTAGCCGACAGAGAGCGTCAAAAATTTGATAATATATTGGTTTTTAATAAATTTCTTTGAAAATTTGATAACGGATTTTAATGTTTTTAGTATGTTAGTCCTACACTATAAAAGACGTTTTTTTAATGGTATAATGATTGAATTTAACAAAGTGGAAGCTCATAAAAGTGACACATCACATGATCTTTTCTCGCTCTTTCTCTCGATAAATGATGCAATTTCATAAAGAACAAAGTTGGCTTACGGTAGTTTACTCGCGACAGTCATATACAAAATTATCGCCTTATAATAAGTAAAGGCCCATCCACAATTCAAACTCCCAATCTCGGTTGGACATCTTTTACTATCAACTCTTTCATGCCATCCACGCCAAACTCGGCCATCTCTCTCTTACAAAAATTTATTTTTGAACGGGCCGGGACTAGTACCAGGACGGATCATTATATTTTTTCTTATTTTAGTTTAATTTGTAATGCAAAATTTTAAATGGAACCCAAATTTAGCGCTGTCCTAAATACGACCGAATATGCTTTACGAAAAGTTAGAGGTTCTTAATGCTTGAAAATTTTATTTTTGTAGAAGACTGTACACACAACACATGAGGTCTGTTCGTTATTCAGTCATATTTTACACTATTTTACACTTTTGGACCCACCTAGTAATAAAACAAACCTTCCATAAGGGGGACGATAACGCAAAAAAATAAAATAGTGTACACTATTTCTTAATAACAAACAGACTTAGTAAACTTTCAAAATTCAATATCTTTTTAACAGAACGGTTAAAAAATTTAGTTTTTTTTTTATTTTTTAATACTCTAATTTTATATCGCATTTTTAAAAAAAAAATATCGTAGAAACCCTTTTCGAGATATTCGAAAAAGAATAATGCATGGCTTTCATACATAACAGATATCGAAAATGTTAATTATGCACAATTTAATTGTTAATATCTCGCTTCACGGACGATTTATTAACCTTATAGTTCAATTTCATTTAGCCGTCTTACGAGTGAACTACTTTAAATCGACTTATATTTAGGTCAGTAGTCTCATAAAAAAATTGTATACCTATTTTGCGAACATCCTGTTATAATCATAGGTCTGGGTGTTTTATTCTAATATTTAACTTTTTTGATAAGACCTTGTAGTCTGGTCGAGAAGTGTGTTTCCTGCGAAAAATAGTTAGAAGGCTTCGAAAAATATGAGCGATAGCTGATTCGATGCGGAATGCAAATTTGAGAAAGGCGTTTTGAGGATTTTTTTGATAATAAAAATTGAAATTGTTATTAACAAAAAACATTGATTTTTGAGGATAACTCAGAAACCATAAGAGATAGCGGAAATTGCAAAACAGATCTTCAAAGAGAAGAAAATTTCTAAAAAAAAAATTCCGAACACCCGAAACTCTATTTCCATTATTTATAATTTTAAATAAACGCTGAAAATGGACCTCCTACACTTTTGGTTGTGTGCTCGGAGTCAACACCGAGTACGTCACACTAATTAATTCTTTTTAAGGTATTAAATATTTTAAAAAATTATGGTGTATTTAGAACACTTTAAAAAATTTATTCCTGTTAAAAATTTAACTTAAAGTTAATTTTTCAACAAGTTAGACAATTATTAATTAACAAAATTGTTTTGAAATTTTGTCTTCATTGTACCGGGTGTCCAAAAAAAAAGGACGTCGGCTGTATCTCAGAAAATATTTATCGCACATATTCGCATTGGGGAAAACTATTTTTTGTAAAAGTGGTAAAAAGAAATAGCTGGAAATTATTTTCAAGTTTCTGAAATGATCGCTAGGGGACGTAACTGCAATCTTGAATCCAAAAAAATGATTTTTCTGTGAATTATACTATATTAACCTAACACAAAAATACCTGATTTTTTTAAGTAGAGGATAATTTGAACCTTTTTTGTTTGATAATTTTTGCTGTATCTTTAAAAATAAAGTGGTTTAACGTTAAAAGTTTCCGTAAAAAACACCCTGCATCTTCAAAATGACTAAACTGTTTTTAACAAACTTGGGCTAGTTAAAAAGAGCTATTTTTAGGCTATAAATGTTATATTATTTGAAGTTTTGTTAGTTTCACATGTCGCCACTAGAGGGCTTTTTTCGAAATTCCGACAGAAATGGTTAATTTTCTCAAAAAAATTAAATACATTGGTATGTATTTTTTTTTATAAAAAAGTAGCTAAATGATGCTTAAACAAGCTCGCAAAAACTATATCTCGATACTTGTCTTACCTAAATTTAGGCCAAAGAAAATTTTATACGTAAATATCTCAAAAACTATAAAAGCTACAAGAAATATTATATAACATAAATTATGTATTTTTATGTAACTTTCAATTTAGGTTATATAATGTTTTTGCCTAAATGCAATAATTTACGAATTATAATCAATAAATCGAATTTCCAGGATTTTTTTAAGGTATGCCCCTGGAATTCGATTTTTTTTATTATAACTCGTAAAGTATTGCATTTAGACGAAAATATTATATAACCTAAATTAAAGGTTTTATAAAAATACATAATTATAGTTTCATAAAATTTCTTGTAGATTTTATAGTTTTTGAGATATTGACGTAAAACATTTTCTTTGGCATAAATTTTAGGCAAGGGACAAGATATCGAGATACGATTTTTGCGAGCTTGTATAGGCATTATTTAGCTACTTTTTCATGACAAAAAAATTATACCAATGCATTTAATTTTTTTGAGAAAATTAACTATTTCTGTCGGAATATCGCCCTCCCCTCCCCTTTCGAAAAAAAGCCCTCTAGCGGCGGCATGTGAAACTAATAAAACTTAAAATATTATTACATTTATAGCCCAAAAAAAGCTCTTGTCAAATAGCCTAATCTTGCTAAAATCGGCTTAGCCGTTTCGAAGATACAGAGTGTTTTTTACGAAAACCTTTAAATACCCCCCACCACTTTATTTTTAGAGATACAGCAAAAATTGTCAAACAAAAAAGATTCAACTTATGCTCGAATTTTAAAATCAGGTATTTTTTTGTTAGGTTAATATAGCAAAATTCATAGAAAAATCATTTTTTTAAATTCAAGATTGAACCTTAGCGGCCATTTCAGAAACTTCTTTTACTAAAAATATTTTCCCAAACGCTGTGCGATAAACAATTTCTGAGATACAGCCGGCGTCCTTTCTTATTTGGACATCCGATACATTAAAAAAAAATGTTAAAAACATTTTCGTAAAATTTTTTCGCTTCGTGGAGCCCTTCTTATATACATACTGAAAATAAAACGAATACTGTAATTGAATAAGTTTTTTTACTCTAATTTTTAAGAGATAAGCCTAAATGATTTGATTTTAAGAGTCCATTCGCGCCGCGAAAATTGGATCCAATTTGGGGTTCGGGGCATAATGTTTTTCTCAAAAACGGTATAAGTTATCGATAATTTTCAAAATCTATATGAAAGCCAACACTTAAATCTAAGCTTCTGCTGTAATAGTTTTTTAAATTTGGATTTAGTTTTTAAAATTTCCTTGAGTGAAAGTCACCCTAAAATCGGTTATGTTTAGATACTATTTTCCCTTAACTCGAGTCATATTTCAAAAATCCGTTACAGCAAAGGCATATATTATTTTCTTACCTTTAAAATGGTGTATAATTTATGTCATTTAAGTGAAAAATAGTTACCGAAAAACGTTATCTCCTGTAGGCTTGCAATCGGAAACAACATCGCATCAATACACCGAATTTGGAAGAACCTAAATAATTTATAATATGTTTAATGCGGCTGTAAGAAAAATTGTGGTAGTGAGTTTGTTAGTCTCCGCCCTACCGTCTCCGCGTCCTTTCACCCTGACCTCTAAGGTGCAGCGTAAATGCACTCTTAACATGATCATGCCATAAAAAAAAATATATCCTTTGTTTATAATAATTTTTTAAACTTTGACAAAAATGAAAACCAGAGTAATATTGTCAAAGTTATAAAATTATGGGTTAGATTTATAAGCCCGACAAAAAGGGGAAATTAACGTTTTAAATGTTATTTTGACGCCACTAAAAATATAAAGAACTAGCAAAAATGTTTTACGTGACGTAAAAAATTACTACCCGACAAATAAAACTATTAAGCGGCAGGATAATATTTTACAATAAATGAAATATTGTGCACGACAATATTTAAAATAGACAGTAAAAATATCTGATCCACAATACAATGTCAACAGAAAATTAAAACAAATAAACGATAAGAAAAAGTGTATAGCACGACAATATTATAAAAATAAAAGAATTTAATAGCACGTCAGCATAGCGGCGACAAATAGTGCGACAAATAAGAAAGTTTTACAAGAAAGTAAGGATGGAGTTTGTCAACTATTTTATACCTGTTCAAAATCAAATTCTAATTTAATCACCACTCAACTGATTTCTGAATTTAAAGAAATGGAGGGTAAATGGGAAACGTTTGATGATTTTAAAAAATACAATTACAGCATTTGGGTTATTACTATTAACTATGTAGATTTAAGCCAATTAAAATGCACATGTCCTTATTTTTTGAAACACTTGAAGTGTAAGCATGTTTTGGGTATAACAACCGATTAAAATTGGTTGATGTACCGAATGCAACCAAACTAATACCACTGGGACAAAAACGTAAACGCGGACGCCCAGCAAAGGCCAAGAAAGATTTAATTGTCCAATAAAAATTGAAAGAAAGATATTTCTTTTATTTTTTCAGTAAATTAAAATAAGTTTATTTATTTTTTACATTTAGAAAATGTTTTCTTAAAAAATCTGTTTTTTTATTTATTAATATTTTTTCACAAAATATTTGTTTTTACGTTATATATTTTTATTTGATATGTTTTTTTTTTACGTCGTGCAATACATTTTTGTACTATTTTTTGCCTTTTATTGACGTTTAAAACACCACATTAATCGCTAATTTAATTTTTGTCATAACATTTTGTCTTTTTGTCGTGCATTGCATTATCTTGTCGTGCAATTTCCATTTTTAGCCGTCGCTAAAATTTATTTATTCGCTGATTTTTTTAAAAATTGTCGTGCAAGTGTTGATGGGTATAAAGAAAAAATTATCGTTATTTAAAACAGTTTTTCTATTAAACTGATGTCGTGCAAACGACGTTTGTTGGCGTGGCTTTAAATATTCCCCTAAAATTATTATAAACAAAGGATTAACATTTATTGAAATTTTATGGCGTGATCTTGTTAAGTATGTATATAAGAAGGACTCCGCGAAGCGAAAAATTTTCACGACAATTATTTAAACATTTGTGTGTACATTGTACAATGTACAATAAATACGAAATATCAGAACAATTTTGTTAATTAACAACTGTTAAGGTGTTGAAAAATTAAGTTTAAATTAATTTTTTAACGGGAATTAATTTTTTATAGTGTTCTGAATAAACAATAATTTTTAAATTTTTAAAAATTAATATTTAATATCTTAAAACGAATTATTTAGTGTGACGTACTCCGAGCGCGCAACCAAAAAAAGTCGCGCGGGGGTCTATTTTTAGAGTTAAATTAGATTATAAATAATGGAGAGTTTCAAAAGTTAGGAATTTTTTTGGGAAATTTTCTCCTCTTCAAGGATCTTTTTACAATTTCCACTATCTCTTATGGTTTTTAAGTTATTATCAAAAATCAAAAGTGCTCCTTTTTTCATGTTTTGTTAATAAAATTGCAATTTTTATTGGCAGAAAAAATCCTTAAAACAACTTTCTTAGATTTGCATTTCAAACGAATGAGCTATCGCTCATAATTTTCAAAGCCTTCTAACTATTTATAGCAGGAAACCCACTTCTCGACTAGACTATTGTATATTTATTTGTTTCTTAATTGGTGTTTTCTCAACTATCACGCAATTTCCATCTCTTTTCTCCGATTTAGATCGAGTAAAGAGCACCTTTTGGAAAATTTATAAACACGGGGAGTTATTATGGGAATAAGATTATCTGCAATATACACCACGCCGACAAATAAACTGAACTACTTGTTAAAAAATCATTACATTCTGCTATGGAAATACTCCTGCCCCGCGGCAGGATAATTGTTATTTTACACGCGACACTTTTTTTCTTGGTCACACAATTCAGCCTTTGCGAGGAAAACACTGCATTTATTTAAAAAACAATGGTTTTTTTTAGAAAATTGTTGAGAATCGCTTGGCTATAAAACATAAAAAATAGAGATATTTACAAGTTTTTTTAATTTTGTTCTATTTTACGTTCTGTTTTTACTTTAAAGATTTAAAAAAATGTGTGTTTTTTAAATTTATCTTTAATAAAATGCATACATTTAAGTTTCGCAATTTTTTGTGATTTGTTTCCCATTCTTCGTATAAAGACAGATATCAAGTTTGTATTTTTCAAAAAAAAATCATTTTTGATTTTTTAAAAAATTTTCTAATATTTATGAACTTTAAAAATTAAAATATTTGACAACTCAAAAAAAGTTAATTTGTACATTTTCCAAATTTTTAAAATTAAAAAAAACGAGAAATTAATGCATTCATTTTTTTTTCAAACTGTTTCATTGTTAATAAACATTAAGAAAAAAATAGACATTTTTAAGAAAAAGAATATTTTATAAAAATTTTAAGCAAAAACCAAAAAAAAATGAAATTTTTAGTTTTTTAAATTGAATTTAATCCGAGAAAATCAAATTATAGAATATTTATTTATTTATATTTTTCAATGCACCGAAAAGTAAAATATTTTGAAAGAAAAAACTTGGTGATAACTCAATTTTCCGATTTTTTATGGCCAAAAATAGGAGAAGGCGCGATTCTTAACAATTATTATCATTTTTATTTTCACGACCTGAAATAAGTAGATTTAAGTGATTAAATTGCAATGGAATTGACTTTTTTCTTTAAATTCAAGATATACAGTGTGTCCATTTAAGTGTGCATCGTATGGGATTTTGTTTTATTAATTGCACAATCAAAATAGTAATATTGACAAAAGTTGGTGCATGTTCGATAATCATATTAGGTGCACTTAGATCGGTTGCAAGTCAGACAGCATACAGGTTAGGTTAAAAATATTAAAATTGTAAAAGAGTAAAGTATTTTTATTTTAGAAAATTCAACAAAATGTTATAAAGAAAAGTTGTTCAGAATTAAAAGTGATGTCTAAATACCAAAACATGGCCTTCTAGGATTTTTTTGAAAAACATTTAAAATTTCCCTTATTTTTTTTAGTATTTACCCTAAACACTTTCATAAATTATTCAACATCAAATCAATTTTGCATAACTTTCTTTAAATTTAAGCATATTTATAACATAGATTTTTCATTTTTTAGTAAATCACAAACTTCATGTTTGTTGCAACGATATTAAACACATCATAAAAAGTTTACAAAAATTCTTTTTAATAAGGTAAAACATTATAAATGATAATATGCATATCAGAAAAAGTTTATTCAAAGTACAAAAGTTTTATTTTAAATGTTTATTAAAAAAAAAACAATATACAAACATAAATCCTACTAAAAAAATCTTGGAGGCCATGTTTTGGTATTTAGGCATAACTTTTCATTATGAACTACTTTTCTTTATAACATTTGACTAAATTTTCTGAAATAAGGGTCCTTTACTATTGTATAATTTTTATATTTTTTGACCTACCCTGTATGTTGTTTGACTTGCAACCGTTCTAAGTACGCCTAAAGGTATGTACACACCGAAAAAACAAACAAGAACAAACATTCGTTCTTGTTCACCTTGTTTGTATGTGTTCTGTGTTTATTGTTCGCGTTTTTTTGTCTACTTGTCGATTTCGGCCTTCTTGCAATCACGCTTGACATAGCTTTGTTCCGATTTATCCGATAAACGACGTCTCTAAAAAAAATCTGGCTTCACGTAACCGGATTATTCGACCCCTCTCAAACCTGGAAAGTTGAGTAAAATTAGCGCGTCGGCGAACTCTAGGCATGATAATGCAATGAGAAACAAATGGAACCAAACAAATCCAACACAGAAAAATCACATCACTGAATATTAAGTAGACATGTTAATATTGTTCGGATCCTGATATAAAAAAATGCCTTAACAAAAAGAGTACGACTCCGAATGCCTTCTAAATTTTATCAGCGTATACATCCATAATAGCAAAATAAATACTATACAGGGTGTAAAAAGTTTGATGCTCACCATTTTAATTGGCGATAGTGGTGCTCAAAACAAGTCGAAAAAGCCAAGAACATATATGGGTCAAAAGTTAACTGTTTTCGAAATACGGCCTTTCAAAGTTTAAAAAAGTTAAAAGTTAAAAAAATTTGCAACATTTCATCGAATGCGAGTCGAAGGTCGAACGTTTTTTGCGATCTTCTGTATATTTACTTTTTTTTTAAGAAGATGTTTATTTACATACAAATAATAAAAATTACTTCTTGCAATTTATTTTAATATTAAATTTAAAATTAAATTTAAGTAAAAAACATGAAAAAATCATTGTTTGGTTTTTATATGTTATTAAAAAATAGTTGTACTTACCAAAAGAATAGGCTAAATATCCATTTTAAGAACACAAATTATTATGTTTTAAAACATCACTTTTTTGCACACATTTCGTTTTTAAAAATCTTTGGTACATTTGCACTACGTACAGGGTTTTTGATTATATTTACGTGGCTTCTGGAGCCTTTATTTTTGAAGACAGAAAAATGTTTTATATAAAAGTTGTAGGTTTATTTCAAATTATCTTTTGAAATTATAGTAAAATATCGCAATAAAAAATGGAAAAATATAGGCATCTTCAACTTTTAAATGAAACACCTTATATTATGTGCTACAACGAAATATATTTTTTTTTATTTCAAAAATATATACATTAATGATATTTGGATGAACCATTTTTGAGATATTTTAGGTTAAATTATTAATAAAATACAAAAAAGTTTCATATTAGTATCAAGAAAGCCATGGAAACAATAAAATTGTTTTGTTGCTGAGTTTGTTGAGAGTTTTTTCTGGACCAATAATATTTACGTTTGTGATTAAACATTCCTCCTAAAGTGAAGAAAGACTTGTCGGTAAATAGAATTTTATTTAAAAACTTTGGATCCTGCTGCATAAACCTAGCTATTCCCAATGCATACTTATGTCGGTCCTGCATGTTTTGTTCAGGAAAATTCTGAACGGACATAAATTTATAAGGATAAAATTTGTAAAATTTTAAGGTTAAATAAATTTTATAATCTGTTTTATTAAGTTCAGATCGCTAACCGAGATTGATATTTCAGGATTTTCTAAAATTATTAAGAGTAGTTAGTGCTAGTCCAATAGAAAAAGTATAATAATTATCCTGAAAAGCTAGGATATCCAAAACTTTGTATTTATTGCAGTCCTTTTCTTCATTTTAAAGCTTTTTGTTTAATAAACTTCTTACTATGTAGTTAATAGTACGAGTATCTATAGATGGTCCGTTGTTAAGGATATAAGTAATATTCCCTTTGCTCTGTCGTCACATTATTATTGTTACCATAAAAAGCAGCATATAGCGATTTTTTGTTCTTTGAATAGCCCATCGACAAAAGCAATACAACTACCTACTTTTAATAGTTAAAAATATAAATTTCAACTTTTACAATATCAATACGTCAAATTTATTAAAACAATTTTATTGTTTTCATAGCTTACTTGATGCAAATTATGATTTTTTTAAAATTTATTTATATTTTTAGCTTAAATATCTTAAAATGGTTTATCCAAATTCATCAATGTATATATATATATATATATATATATATATATATATATATATATATATATATATATATATATATATATATATATATATATATATATATATATATATATATATATATATATATATATATATATATATATATATATATATATATATATATATTTGAAATCAGAAAAAAGATCTTTTATTGTAGTGCATAATATACAGGGTGTTTTATTTAAAAAATGTTGAAGTTGCCTAATATAATCAAAGACTCTGTATGTGGTAAAGTTAAAACATATCGGCATATTTTCCCGATTTAAAAACAAACAAAAATATCGCTGCCGGGCCGGCGAGCAATATCTACAACTGACTTTACTTCAGGCACAAGGATTGTTTGGCTCTGTTGCCAATTATTTTTTAACTTTTTAACTGGGGGAAAAATTATTTACATATTTTTTTTTCATTTGTAGATTGAAACATTTAAAACTTAGTTTATTTTTTTACCAAATGAATCTACTGATAATTGATTATGACGAAAGTTTCCACTTTAGGATTTTAGAAATAATTGCTTCTAAAGTTCTAACTTTGACATCGTTTAGACAAAATCTGTCAACTTTAGACACATATGTCATATAAACTTTTGACTTGATTTGAGCTCTACTATTGCCCATTTAAATGATGAGCATCATACTTTTTACACCCTCATATTCAGAAATACCGAAACAAAATCCATAATCACGTTTATTTAACCGATTTTATAAATATGGCCTTTAGGGTTCTAGTTCCCTTCAAAACATTTCTCCAGTCATCTCAGTCCTATTTTCAAAGAATGATGATATTTGGTGCGCTCATTTCGAGAAACCTTGTATAATTATTTTTTACCTGACTAAAACTGCCTCTTATGTTTTAGGTCTAGCATCTAGCTTTACTGAATAAAATGTGCTTTTTAAACTAAAATAATATCACTTTAACAGAATCGAAAAAAAGATACTATTCATCGTTGAGACAACAAAAAATTGGTATTCCCGTTGTTTAACAATAATTACCACATATACACGTAGAATATGGATTTATCGTGCAATGAGTTTGTATTGCACGTATAATCAACATAAATTATTAAACGTTTGTTGGTTTGTGTATGATAAATGAATGTTAAATAAAACTATTGTACGAGAACTAAACAGAACCATATTTTTTGCAATATTCCACGAAATAGCCATCTTGTGCATTTTTTCCCGTAAAATCTGAGAGAATACTTAAGATAATAATTTTTATATGTTTAAACATCATTTTAATTATACTTTATTTAAAAGTTATAGTAAAAACACCCATAAAAGTAACATTAATGATAATAATAACAACATCTCTTAACCTAATTCGATGCATTGAGCGACTGATGTCACTATGGAAATCAAAGTTCTCTATAACATCTGAGCACAAAAAATTATTACCGAACCTTAATTAACGATTAAAAGGGGCGTATTTCAAGGTGACTTACTCAGTCCTTTGCTATTTTGGATATTGTTGTGGGATCACCTGAAGACGCAAGGTAACCCATCTGTTTTATATGGATGACCTGAAACTGTATGAACCAGGAGCGAGACCTACAGTCTCTTAAAGTGGTTCACGAATATACCAGAGATGTTGAAATGGAGTTCGGCCTCGACAAGTATGAAAATTTATCTTAATAAGGGCCGGTACAGATACGATTTAGAAGCTGACCAGCTTACCGATAGTGCGCTACTCCGCCCTTTACAAATCAACGAGAATTACGATATTTAGGAATCGACCAAACCGGACTGAAGATGTTGGAGCTGTGAGTTCCGAGCTTAGAAGCAATTACAGGCGACGTATATGGAGAATTTGGGAACGGGAAATATCTGGAATAAATAAGGTTCTTGCTACTAACATGCTAGCAGTTCCTTTTATTGCCTTACTTTTTTTGAGTGGTTAAGTGGATGCGAGAGGGAAACTTACGCGAGCTGGGCATCAGCACACGAAACATGATGCATTTTACCGTAGCATTCATCCGCGCTCATCAACATCTCGTATTTACCTCCCACCACCAGGGAGGGGCGGGGGCCCTTTTTTCGTTTGGAGTTATGCATAATCGGCTGGTTTTAAGTCTTTCTTAAGTTGCCAATAGTACTGCACCTAGTAAGAGCACACGAAATAGCTAATGTTGGAGCGTTTCTGTTCAAGGAGGGAGTAATTCGGCCTCAGATTTGCAATTTAAAATCCAAACGGGCGACCAATCACTTATAAGATTGAGTCTAAAGCCGTAAGAACTGCTGTTAAAAGAGCAGGGAAAAGCAGATGCTCTTTGAAGATCACATTAAAAGCCGCAACACGGGGAATCTTACCGAAACATCAAAAGACTCAACTATCTCGAAACCTCACATTTGTTTTTTTTTAAATCTACTAAGTGTAATCCGAGACCAAGGTTTTCTACTAGCATGCCAAGATGGGGTGATAAACACATTGGTATCCCGGGGAAATAAGTTTCTACCATTCCTGATACTGCTAGTCGACCATTTCGACCAACCAAAACCTTTATGCACTTATTTGTCAGCTTGTCCAGTGCATGCTGCCAGTGGTTCATTCACCGACACAACGATACGTTTTCGTTACTTTATTATAAAACTAGACATTATTACAAAATCGATGAAACAGTATCCTTAATCTGCTCCCGGCGATATCGAGTAGTGCAAATAACAACTTTGCATATATTGAAATTATGATTCCCAACTACGCATCAAATTCGCGCCAATAAACCTGATATCTTTTCTTGATAAAACGAATGTATGTGATTAGGTTCTCCGCCTCAGCGAAAACTAACATTGATATAAAGAAACGGAAAAATGACTCAATATCAATATTTTCTTGGCGAACTTCGGAGGCTCTATTCAAAGTATAATGTGCGGTTAGTTGTCCTGATGATCGGCGTTTATGGGGGCATAAAGGATAATGTGTTAAGGGAGTTGAGGTGTCTTCCCGCATGTCAACATTCATCCGAACTGTTCATGAAAATGCAAAAATCGGTTGTCCTTGGGTCCCTTCGTTTACTGAGACAAGGGAATTTGGCCAATGATCACTGACTAGCGGACGCAAGGAGCGATCTTCGATACGGATGGCCTTCCGCATGACGCCCTATGGTGTCGGAGTCATGGGATACGTCAGTCGGATCTTAAGGAATAATAATATTAACAGAATTAACAACCATCATTTGCAACCGGGAGACTGGATTTTTTGGCTAAACCCAAAAACCAAACAAAACAAAGAAATAACAGTAACAGTAGTGAAACGAATAAAAGAGCCTTTATAAATATTCAAAATAACTTCCGTTTTGCAAAATAAATTTTTAGACCTTTTGTAACAGAAACCGCCGTTTTTGATGGTAAAAGGGAAAGGGATTGCATTGTAAATTAGTTGGATCAGGTTTTTTCATGGTTGGTTGCGTTTGGGAAACAGTGTTGTATCAATTTTCCCACCAGTTAAATTCCAACACCGTCAGAGGGAGTCTAGGGGGCCACAAAAATGAACCCCTTTTCCAATTCAGCGATTGGATAAGCAAATTTGAAGAAAATACGAATTTGTTCGGGAAAAAAAGCTGCGCATCCACATTGTTGATACCACATAGAAATAATTAACTTGCCTATTTGTTTCGGAAATCTAGATGTACCACTATTTCAGAGCTTTTTCACTGTAAGTAAATAAAAGGTAATATTTATTTTTTAATGTCAATATTGAAAATGTTATTGTGGCTTTGGCCGGTTGACCTTTAATCTCGTTTTAAAGTTTGTTTTTTACATTATTTGGACAAGTCTAAAAAGTAGATAAAGTGTGAAGGAAGGTATAAAAAGTGGCAAAACATATTTTATTATTATCATTATTGTTATATTATGGGTGTTTTTATTACTATTCATAATTACATTTAAAAATAATTTTAAAAATATTTAATATTTATCATGGAATGCTTGATTAAGGAAAATATAAAAATAATTTGTTTTTAAACGAATTTAGTAAAACATTCTTTTGGCAATAACTTTTAAAGAATAGACATACACATGCGATTAGCAGGTATTTCGTTGCAAATGAAATTTACTTTCATTTTTATTAAAATATTTGTACCCATTCCATTTAAAGTTAAAAAAAAAAAAGCACTTAAATTTTTTTAAAAAGCCTTTAGCGGGAGCAGCAAAATCCAGTATGGCAAGTGTATTTTTTTTTTAATTAACAAAAATTCCTCTTTAAACCATATCTAGTTTACAAACCAAACCAGGCAATTTGCAGTAAAATTTCTTTTTTTCCCTTTTTTCCCCTTTATTTTATGACCTAAAATAAATGTATTATAATAAATTAAAAATTAACATTTAAGGCAATGGGGATAATTTTTTTCCCAATTATATTAAACAATTTAAAAAAAATTTTTAAAACAAACCCCAGATACAGTATAGTTAAAAAGCTGAAAAAAAATTTTTAGCAATTTTTTTGGTCAACTTCCTGAGAGTTGTATTTTTCAAGCAAGTAAAGCGAAATTTACATTTAAAGTACTCAGGGTCCGAGTTACCCCCCCGGAGGTGTAACGGATACATCGTTGGATCCACGCTTAGTTATACAGGGTGTTAAAAGTATTTGGGGCAGAGCAACAGCAGATTGGTTCAAATATTGGGTTCGGGAACTGCCTTTTTCCAAAGGATAATAATAACAAGAAACAGGATGTTTTTTAATTTTGTTTTGTTTTATTTATAATATTTTAACTAAATGACATGACGTTACAAAATTTAAAATTTTGGGGGTTACTTTGTCCATGTCATGTGCCTTAAGAGGGGCCAGCCCTCTTTTCACTTGTTTTAGATGGTATACTAAGCTTAAATATTGCCCTGTTATTAAAATTGTAATTTATAATACCTGCATCAAAATATAAAATTTATTTTTTTGAGCAACGTTTTCGAGATTGATGAATTTTGGGGACACCGCATTCCTACGGAAAATGGGTTTCGGCCAGTGGTCAAACTTTGCAAAGTAATTGTTTGAACACGCGGGATAATTTGGCAGAAATCCATTTTCCAAAAGAAAATTGGGGGGTCCTTTAAAATGGTTTATCGAGAACAGTTGTTCTAGAGACATAAATGAGAAAAAATTTTTTTTTAATGCGGGGGAATTTATAGTAACTATTTTTTTATTAAACAGGTCAATATACTTTTTTAAAAAAAAAAGTTATCCCATCTAAACAAGTATGGTAGGCGGCTGGGCCCTAGCAGCAACATCAAAAGCATGGACGAATTTGAATTTTTTTCCCCTTAAACAACCCCCAGAACCCCAATTTTGTACTGCATGTATTTATTTAAAGAATGATTTCAAAAAAACAAAACAAAATTAAAAGTTTGACCCCCCGTATCTTGATTAATGACTTTGTGATAAGAAAAGTAGAAAAATTGCATCTTTTGACCTAAGGAATTGTTTTGCTCTGTGTCCCATTATTTAATACCTTTATATGTACTAAATTTAACCAAAATATCAACTTTGATGGTACAATGAATGCACTACTTACAATTAAATTCACAATCGGGGGTTTGTAAGAAAATAAAGATTATATCGTTGTTTTATTGTCAACAGAATAACCTTTTATCAAATAAAATCAACCTGAAATAATTTTTTTGGGTTTCCCATCAGCCATGCATTTATATGTTATCATATCTCAACATATTTATGATTTGGCATAAGTAAAGAATTATAATATCTTTATTACAGTAGATAAAGAGTTGTTTATTATAAGAAATAGTTTCCACGTGATTAAATTACGTCTCGAATGCAGTTTTTCCCTAATTTTTAACCTAGTCATATTGTGTTCAAAATACAATAAACCTCTACTTAAATAAATGTAAATAATCATATAAATCTGGTGGTAATTTTTATAAATTTTTTTTTGTAAAAGATTCTATCACAACCTTGGGCCCCATTTACCTTTTCCAGAGCCTAACAAACCGCTGTGAAAACAAGTTGTTTCAATTCAGATCTTTAAAAAAGCTGTTTTATTTTACCTATCATTTAAAAATCTTAAAGTTTTACTTTAACACCAAACGGTGTCACTATATAAAAATATTTTCCTCTAAGACAGTTATCTAAAATTTTTAAACCCTTTCCACAAAATATGGCAAAAATATTTTTTTTTTTGTCAAACAAAACTTTAGATTTTATTTTTCACGCAATTAAATTTTAAAGGGCCATTTTTATAATATAAAGGACAACTTCACTCTTGAAGTTAACTTTTAAAAATTATTTTAGGTTCCTTGTCATCTACATATTTTGCTAATCCTAATTTGTTTTTTCAACATAACCTGAAGAAATAACCGATAGCTCTCCCTCCTAAATATGAATCATACACTCGGTTCCTCCAGTGGGTCATTTGGTCAATAACTCCCCCAAAATTTTCCGGGCTAATATTTCCGAACAAAAAGATAATAATGAAAAAATAAAATAAATATATATATATATATATATATATATATATATATATATATATATATATATATATATATATATATATATATATATATAATTCAATCTTCTAAATTTTCCTTTATTATTCTAAGCATATAAACTCGTTGGGCGATTACTGGGTTCCACAAGCTTGCGCAGCGATCTCCAGATCGGTGTTTTTCCTGGCAAAAAGCCGCTGCCAGCCTGATTGACCGCACTGTGTTAAGGAGCGAGTCGAGAATTTCCGATCTTTAAATTTAGAGTGGGCGATTTCGGCTGCTTTCCAAGCAGTGTAATCGCATGATCGAGGTGTTTGTTTATTTATTTATTTTTGAATTTTTTCGTTTTTCTTTGGAGAAACCTGGGAAATAAAAAAGCTAAAATGAATCCTTCAGTCATGTTTTTTTTTTTAAATAAAAAACAGTTGCCATATGAAAATTTTAAATTTAACTAATGACCTCCCGGGAAAAATTGACCACGAGCCGCCACTGAATCTATATCTCTTTACCAGTTGTTTGCAAGGTAATAAAAACCCTTCATTTATTTCCAATTTTCACAGCGTGAAAAAAACACAAAATTATACATACAGATAGTACAAATTTTTTCAAATGAGGTTCACACCAGATCTTGTTTGTTTCATAACTGGTATGAATCTCTTGAGTTTTGCGAATTTCAGATCGTTGTTCTTAACCATCTATGCTAATCAATCAGCGCACCCAGAAATGCCGTTTTTTTTCAAACTGACAGCTTAATGCACCAAAGCCATAAAAATTAAAAATCGAAATGTTACTAGCCCAAAATCACAGTTTTAGGAAACATAATATGTTGTTTTATCTCTTTGGCTCTTTTTTAAAAAATTTTTAATGGATTTATTAAACGAATGTTATGGTATTCGTCGTTTTCAGAAACCACCATCCTATTCTCTGTTTTTACACGATGACGTAAAATGACGTCATGTATGAACTCCTGTCTCAACCGGGCGTTTTTGTGTAATATATGAATTTTCAAAGACTCGTATCAAAGGGCTGCGCTAAGCTGCATAAGTTTTTTGCTTTAACCGAATTCTGGTGCTCCATGTGCAACAACCTAAATTCGAAACAGGCCCCAGTGCTGGATGTGCCAAAACCCCCCTTCATGGTCTTCCCCTTTTAAATTTTGTTTTCGGTTTTTTATTTTTCTTTTTTTTTTAATTTTGCATATCAGTTACGTAAATGGTCCCCTATTTAGCTTTCACCAAAAAGTGGAGTATCCTAGTCCCTAGTTCGGGCCTTTTTCTTATCACAACTCTATTTCTTCCCATCAAGATATTTTCTTTTTCAAGATTGGCCCATTCGCAGTTTTAATGACTTCACAAAAGAGACCAACGACATTAGCATGACGTAACGAATACAAGGTATGATATTGTGTATGTCTGCTGACGTAAGCCAGAGAGTAAAACGGGGTTTTTTCAGTATTTCTTTTTTTAAACCATTTTGGGTATGTTTAGTTAAATTTGTTGTGTGACTAGCTTAAATGCATTATACTCTTTAATATTATTATTTTTTTAATTTTCCTTTGAATAATACCTTCCCAACCAGTTTTAATTTACTTTGCAAGTTTAATTTATGCCTTAATTTTGGGGAAATGTATTTTAATTATTTATTAAAAAGTTTAAGTTAACATAAGTTTTTTTGTTATTTACAAGTAATTTCGTAACTATCTGATTTAAATTTACTAGAGGCAACTCCCCCGAGGGAGTCATGTGCAAACGAACCACCAGAAAGCTTATCATATCTCTTTTTTTTAAATACTTAGTATTTAAGCCTATATGGCTTGTGGTAAGAGTTTTAAAATTAAAACCCTATTAATAGTTCGACTACAAATTTTGTAAAATCTTTAATTTTGAAAAGGTTTACTTAAATGAGATGCTTACGAACAGAGATATTTTCTATACTTATTTAAAAGGACAATACATAAAACTCGAAACCCTTATTAGTTTTTTGAGGTTATACCAGACCAAATTATTTGTTCTAAAAAAATAAGGACGTGTGCTTACGGCTTTCCACAAATACAAAAATTTAAAATATAGCTTAAAATGATATGGTGATGTGCTGTCCAATAACTCTACCCTTAAGAATATTTATGTTAAGAAACGAGACCCACCCGCACCTTTTACACCTTAATAAAAGTTTAAAGGATAGTGGAGAAAATAATCACCTTGATGGAAAAATAAAGTTTTCCCTTTTTTCAAGGGAAATATCCCCGTCACCTGTTGTCGGAAGTAAGTAATGATCTACTGAGTGAACGAGGCGGTTAGGCTAAATGTTCTTTTTGCAAAAACATTAAAAACTTTTCGAAAAAATTTAAAACCCAACATATACCAGGTTGTTCAATAAGTTTTACCGTTTAAAAGAAAAAAACACGATTTTGTGGTTTGAAATACATTTTATTATTTAACGTAATCTCCTTTTAACTTTAATACCTTTTCCAAATGACCCTTTTAATTTATATATTCAATTTTTTGAAGTGTAAATCCGGGACTGTCAAAACATGACTCCACTGCTGTTTTCTTCCCTGATGAAAATCGCTTCTACGCATTTTTTTTAAATGCATAAGAGCCAGAAGTCAGATGGAATGAAATCTGGCAAATTGGGTGGATATTG